>JBBPBX010002103.1:58068-86220 GCA_038048925.1 Garcialebias charrua | reverse complement strand
GTTTAGTAAATACGCCCTGTATAATTACACTCTGAAAGCAGAAAAAAATATCCACCGAGTGGTTTAGGAGATATAAATGACTTTAGATGGAACAAAAATCGATGCTAATTTTGTGCTAGCGCGACCGTGTTGCATGTCTTAAAAAAATAATAAAAAATTGAATTTCATCTCAAATGTGTTGTACAGGCAATTGTTTAGTAAATAAGCCTGGTATAATTACATTCTGAAAGCAGAAAAAATATCCACTGAGTGGTTTAGGTCTAAGATAAAAGTCTCTGTTGACTCACATAGTTGTACAGCATTCATTGCTAGTCATGAAAATGCCTTAAATAACACAGACTTGGACCTACCTGAGTTTGAAAATCTGCATGGTAAAGAGAAACAACAGGCAAGGGATTTGTTGTTAAAATACAACAAGGTGTTTGCCAGGAGTGATCTAGATGTGGGTAGTACCAATTTAGTGAAACACGAGATCCCCTTGTTAGATGAAACACCAGTACGACAACCTTATCGACGCGTTCTTCCTTCTCAGTATGATCTGGTCCGTAATCACATTCAACAGCTATTACAAAGTCATGTTATTAGGGAAAGCAGTAGTCCATATGCATCACCAATAGTTTTAGTACAGAAAAAAGATGGTACATTACGCATGTGTGTGGATTATAGACAGCTGAATGCTAAAACAAGGAAGGATGCATTCCCTTTACCTAGGATTGACGAATCTCTGGATGCGTTGGCTGGAGCACAGTGGTTTACAACACTAGATTTGGCTAGTGGGTACAGTCAGGTTGAGATGGCTGACAAGGACAAGGAAAAAACTGCTTTTTGCACACCATTTGGACTATTTGAGTTTAATCGCATGCCTTTTGGCTTGTGTAATGCAGTGTTTTTCAACCTTTTTTGAGCCAAGGCACAGTGTTTTCATTGAAAAAATCCCGAGGCACACCACCAACCAGAATTGTAAACATAGATACACTGTATCTGCCTATATTAAATATATAGTAATTCTTATCAAAGTGTCTTGAATAGGAATGAAATAAACACAAAAATGTATTTTTATCATGTTTTATATTTCTTATTTCAAATTGCACTTAACATGAAATTGCACTTAACATGCCTTGAAATAAACCTGAACAGTGCCACAAATTGTGGTCTTAAAATTAAAGAGGATGAAATTGCACTTAACATGCCTTCAAATACACCTGAACAGTGCCACAACAATATGGTCTTAAAATTAAAGAGGATGAAATTGCACTTAACATGCCTTCAAATACACCTGAACAGTGCCACAACAATATGGTCTTAAAATTAAAGAGGATGAAATTGCACTTAAAATTAAAGAGGATAAAATTGCACTTGCCTTCAAATACACCTGAACAGTGCCACAACAATATGGTGTTAAAATTAAAGAGGATGAAATTGCACTTAACATGCCTTCAAATACACCTGAACAATGCCACAACAATATGGTCTTAAAATTAAAGAGGATGAAATTGCACTTAACATGCCTTCAAATAAACCTGAACAATGCCACAACAATTTGGATGAACACAAAGCTGATATTCTGGCAGGAATTGAAGAAAGACACACACGAAGCTCTTCCTCAACAGCTCTCAGACTCTCTCTGCTTTTAGTTTTTATGGCAGTTAGGCTGGAGAAGCTCACTTCACACAGATATGTTGTGGAAAATGGGAGCAATGTCAAAATAGCTTTGTTTGCCAGAAAGGGGAACTCCTTGGCAGCAGTCAACCAAAAACTTTCTAAAGGAAGATCAGCAAAGCTCAGCTTTAAACCACGATTTTTCCCAGTTCAGTTAGTTCTTCCTGCTCCTGTAAAGTCATGTTCCTGCCAACAACTGCTGAGCTGTATGGGTCCCTAACAAAGTCATAGCATACCTGAACTGATGACTCAAAAGAGATGTAAGCCTCGCTGTACAGTCTCACGTTCACGGTTTCTGTCTTCTTCTGATTTCCACTTGGGCCTTCATCTGGGTCCGAATTTTGTCCAGGGACCAGACCGGATTTAGTATTTTTTCTTTTGAAAAAGTTTTCCATCGCTGCCTGTTTGTTTGAGAAGGTCCTCAAGGTTTGTTTTGCTCACTGCTACACGTCACGTTCATGCGCCGCTACTTCTCTTGTTTTAATGTGCGCCGCTATGCTCCATACTGCCACCTATCGCGCGGTAAGGAAATTACACCAGTTAATAAAAATTTCATAATTTACTAATTTTACACGGCACACCAAACAATCTCTCGCGGCACACTGCTGTTCCGCGGCACACTGGTTGAAAAACACTGGTGTAATGCACCCAGTACTTTTCAGCGTCTGATGGAGCGTCTGTTTGGAGACTGCCGCTACCAGTCACTGCTTTTGTATTTAGATGATGTTATTATCTTCTCTTCAACTGTCGAACAGCATTTGCAACGGTTAAATCAGGTATTCTCCAGATTGGAAAGCCAGGGGTTAAAGGTCAAACTATCAAAATGTCATTTTTTCCAGAAGAGAGTTAAGTATTTGGGTCATGTGGTATCAGAGGAGGGGGTCTCTACAGACCCAGA
This sequence comes from Garcialebias charrua, assembly GCA_038048925.1. Classification (NCBI taxonomy): domain Eukaryota; kingdom Metazoa; phylum Chordata; class Actinopteri; order Cyprinodontiformes; family Rivulidae; genus Garcialebias; species Garcialebias charrua. The sequence continues at coordinate 83,663 of JBBPBX010002103.1, read as the reverse complement.
TAAGGTAGCAGCAGTACGAGACTGGAAGCGACCCGCTACTCTGGCAGAGCTTCGCTCATTTTTAGGGTTTGCCAGTTATTATAGGAGGTTTATGGGTGGTTTTTCAAAGGTGGCTGCCCCGTTAAATCGTCTTGTTGCTAGACTGCTTCCTCCTAGGAAAAGGGGTAAAACCCCTAAGAAGCCTTTGGGTGACTTCTGGGATGAAGAGTGTGAGCAGAGTTTTCAGAAGCTCAAAGCTACATTGATAACAACTCCTGTTCTTGCCTATGCAGACTTCCAGAAGCCTTTTGTCTTGGAAGTAGATGCCAGTCATGGAGGGTTAGGAGCAGTACTCTCTCAAGAGCATGGGGGTAAGTTGCGTCCTGTAGCATTCGCAAGTCGCAGTCTGAAGCCCACTGAGCGTAACATGAGTAACTACAGCTCTATGAAGTTAGAATTAGTAGCTCTTAAGTGGGCGGTTACAGAAAAATTTAGAGAGTATTTGCTGGGTAACAAGTGTACAGTCTTTACAGATAATAATCCATTGAGTCATTTGGCTACAGCAAAATTTGGGGCAACAGAGCAGAGATGGGTCTCCGAATTGGCAGCTTTTGATTTGACTTTGAAATACCGCCCAGGCTCGCAAAATGCTAATGCAGATGCACTGTCCCGTCAACATGTCATGCACAGAGAAGTAGGGGCTGGCTTAGGTCTAGATGAGGGGTTTGCTGGAGTACAGGAAGAGATCTGTGCATTACCGGGTCTGTCAACCACTGACCTTAGTACATTGCAACATCAGGATCCTGTTGTGGGTTCCTTTAGGCGATTTTGGGTAAGGGGTAGGAAGCCTGATGCTAAGGAGAGAGATGGGCTTGATAAAGCCACTAGAGAGTTAGTTCGGCAGTGGGGTCGACTTAGGGAAAGAGAATCTGTCCTTTATCGTTGTGCTTACACTTCTGACGGACAGACTGAGGTTGAACAATCTGTGTTACCACATTGTTTGCAGGAGGGTGTTCTTCGCTCACTTCATGATGATCATGGCCACCAGGGAGTAGAGAGGACTTTACAGTTGATTCGCTCGCGGTACTATTGGCCCAATATGTACTCAGATGTAGAGAGGTGGTGTAAAAACTGTGAAAGGTGTGTGGTATCGAAGGCCATGTTGCCAAAGGTTAAAACCTACATTGGTGCGATCAAAGCTTCTAGACCTCATGAGATTTTGGCAATAGACTTCACGGTTTTAGAACCTTCTACAGATGGTAGAGAAAATGTTCTTGTAATGACTGATGTATTTTCCAAGTATACACAGGCTGTTCCCACGAAAGATCAGCGTGCGAGTACTGTTGCAGAGGCACTAGTGAAACATTGGTTTCAGCTGTTTGGGCCCCCAAGCCGGATTCATTCTGATCAAGGGCGAAATTTTGAGAGTAATTTGGTCTATCAGCTCTGTAAGTTGTATAAAATCGAGAAAAGCCGCACTACCCCTTATCATCCTCAGGGGAATGGGCAGTGTGAGCGTTTTAATCGCACCTTACATGATTTACTTCGAACACTTCCACCAGAACAGAAACGTAGGTGGCCTCGCCATATTTCTCAAGTTACCTTTGCATATAATACAACTATCCATCAATCCACTGGAATGACACCCTACTTCTTGATGTTTGGTAGGGAGCCACAGTTACCTGTGGATTTCCTGGTGGGACGGAGGGAAACTGATGAAGATCTTGGCCTGCCCTGGGAAGAGTGGGTAGAAGAGCACCAAAAGTCTCTAACGGTGGCTTATGACATGGTGCATCGAAAATTGGAGAGTAAAAGAGCTCAGAGAAATCAGGATGGGGATGTTGCTCCAGATTTTCAGGAGGGAGATCTGGTGTATACCAGAAATCACTCTGGGGTAAGATTCAGGATTTTTATGACTCCACTTTAGTGGTTCGCCCACCTCCTGATCGAGGTGTAGTGTATTCTATAGCACCTGTGGATCAGGAAGGACCCTTCCGCCAAGTACACCGGGCCGAGCTTAGAAGCGTCCCTGAAAGTAGTGTGGTGGAGTCTCAAGATATGGAGGCTGAGAAAAATGTGTTGACTGACAGTGGGGCAGAGAATGTAATTGTTGATTTGCCTAAGTCTGAAATCTTATCGGATGTTGAGGATGTTGAAGCAGGTATTTCTGAAGATGTACTGCCTGATGGTCAGCTTTTTCCTGGCCAAGTATCCGCTGTGGAAACTGGTACAACCATAATTTCAGAGCCCAGGAGGTCAACTAGGAAGACTGCGGGACAACATTCAAACCCATTCAGGCTGCCCCGTTCTGTGCAGACAAAAGAATAGCTGTCCGGTATTGGTTAATTTCTTCAGGTACATCGTCGGGTCGTCGATGCACGATGATGGGGGGGAATGTAACAGGTGGCACCACAAGGTGGCACAATTTCCCTGTGCTGTAAGCCTCTAGAAAAGGGAAGTTGTCAGTATTGATGACAGGGTGCAATTTCCTGAGAGTGGCCAGGTGTGTTGTGTTCACACATGCTGTGGTGCAGGCGCTTGGGGTAGGTTTGAAGGCTTGTTTTTAAACATATTGGTTGTTGTTTATAAACGGGTGGGTTTTATTCTGATGTGTGATGTGTTTACAACAGGACCACACAGTTTTAAAGAAGCAGATTGAAGCAGGACTACCTGGGTGTGGGGTTCGACGCCACAGGTAGGCTTGCAGGTTTCTGGGTTTTAAATTGTATGATATGGTTTTGTTTATTCTTTATTTTTGTCTGGTAGGGCTACACTTTTCTGTGCCATTCGGGATTTGCTGTGACTGGATGTGGGCTTATCAGACGCCGCAGGTGCGCAGTGATTTTTAAATTGTTTTAAGAGTGACTTTATTAAAGTTTTGTATTTAATAAATTTGTCTTGTTTTTTACAGTTGATCACTGTCACCTGCTGTCCTTAAAGTTTTTGTCTTTTGTTGGTCTGCCTAGTTTTTTGAATTGTATTTTGTTTTTTTGTCTCTGTAGTGCATGTGAGGGCAGCTGACTGTTTTAAACATCTTGGGTCACTTCCTAAATATTCTGTAGCCTACTGTTAATTTTAGATCAAACCCTTTGTCTGTTAAAATAAATATTATCATTATTGTAAATCACATTTATTCTCAGTGTTTAATTGTTCCTTTTTATCGGCTCATAACATAATGCAGAGAGAAAAACGAGGACTGTTATGCTAACTAGCATTAGCATTATGCTAACTAGCCACAGGCTTGCGACAGATTTTCATGAAAAAGTGGCGTGAATATTTCCAAACTACGGTACATTTAAAAGCCTGCTCTATTATTCATTCTGTTCTGATGTTAAATTGAGCAAAGTCTTACCCGAAATACCTCCCGTTTTCTCACGACTGTGGAGGTGCGGGCCTTCTTCAGTGGTCGGTCCTCGAACGGAGATGTGTCCAGTTTTCTAGGTCCGGTGCACGGTGGAACTGCATGGACAGTTGGCACAGCGTCTTCCTTCAGTCTGGTACCTCTTTTCCCCTTAAATCCAAATGCCTGCATCATTGCCGACTCGTAGTCTTCCAATTTAAAGTGTTTTGAACACAAAACACTGCAACGCGATGGAGCAATGAAGTCAGCTCGTACGGTGATGCACAGAGCCATATGCATGCATTCAGGGTGGTAACTTTAGTGACGTGAGTGGCCCATATATGGAGAGGGGCAGAGTTTGCCAGAGCTGGGGCTAAAATCTCATGAAAATCATGAAATTCATTCATTCAACCTTTATTTATACAGGCTAGCCTCGTTGAGTCACGGGGACTCATTTACAAGAGGGACCTGTCTCACTCACACCAAACAACCATCCACTCTCACACTCACACCTAGGGTCAATTTAGAGTCACCAATAAGCCTAACAAGCATGTTTTTTGGTCTGTGGGAGGAAACCGGAGTACCCGGAGGAAACCCACGAAACCCACGCTAACACAGTTAGCGTTATTACTCTACTATACCAAAAAAACTCTACTGTTTTATTTCTAAAGTCAAAACTACTTATTAATGGCGGTGAAATTTGAAAACATGGTGGGTGTTGTCCTTTAATAATACTTTGTTTTGGTCTAAACAGAACCCCCTACCTTTTGGCCGACCACACACAGGACTTCCTGTTAAATTGATCTATTTTCCAGCTCAGATTTTTCGGAGCAAGAGACATGAGAGTTTGCGTGGCTGGAAGAGTCAGGCTGAGGGAGCAGAGGTCAGCTCAGTCAGATGAAGGGCCTGATTGTGCAGTGGGACTGTAGCACCAAACATCTGTACGGAGGGAGTTGGCAGCAGAAGGCAAAGGTCAGGGCACAAATGGACATCATCTGCCAAGTTTTGTGTCATTACACTGTTCCTCATAAACATATTTTTTTATTGCCACTCTACTATTGCTTTTGTCTTTGCATTTACTGTTTTGATTCAGACAGTTTTGGTACATCGTGGAAAAACAGATTGGTTCAGTTGTGACAATCACCACTGAACAGATTTTGATGAAACACTAAGAAAGTGATTATCGGACAAATCTAACTTTACGATTCAACCTAATACAAGATGGCCACCACAAGCAAGCAAATGTAGGAAATATGAAAAACTTAGCCAATTGTATTGTTACTGAGCAAAAAATTGATGTGGCGAAGTTGTTCTCAGTACATATTAGAGATAAAAAAAATCTTGCAAGATTACACATACATTTTTTAAGAGAATAGACTAAAACAACTAGAAATGATCTTATTGCCCATTTGCACCTTGCTAAAGCATATTGGACACTCTTCATGCATTTTTATTTGTATTATTTTATGTATGCTCTACGTGACTCTTTTAATTGCCCCCCTGGGGCTAAATAAAGTTTTTTTTTGTTGAATTGAATTGAATAGAGCATCATAATTTCTCATCATAAAATTACCTTAGTATAAAACTCTGGCATTAAAGGCAGTGAGTGATATGCAAAGTAAATGCTAGCTCTTTTTGTCTTATGTGATCTTGTGTTGTTAATTAGTTTATTTACGATTTACAAATGAAACTGTAACAAAACTGTACCTTTCTTGGACATTCTATGTGATAAATGTGATAAATGTGAAATGTTTACAATAATCAAAACTTGTGAACCCACTCTGTATTTTTAGGTCTAATGTGTTTATCATTGTTATGAGTTTACAGAAATCAGAAATTGCTGCTTCTTTCCTTATTTTTTATTTCACAGTGTACAGACGTCTCCACCTACAGGCTGCTGAAGTTCAACACACTTTCCTGCAGGCTGATCAGCTCCGTGTTAGAACATGGGCATCACCACTGTTTTTACTGCTGTAACATTTTTGTTTGTTTGTTTTAAATTAGGGGAAAAGACAGCATACAACACAATTAAATATTTCAGTCACATTCTGACATATTTTTCCATGCTTTTTTATAAGCAACAAAAATGTAGTTAAAACTTTTAATCTTCTATTTTTATAACACTGTAGTGGTAGGTTTGCATTACAGTTTATTTTTAAACCTTTATTTAAATAAAGGTTCCAGACAGTGTGTTTATGATTTCAGTTTTGACACTGATTATTGGTTGATAGTCTTATACCATAACTGGGTCACAAATGACCCCAGCGCGGCATGTGCGTGTTGTTTTATAAAAAAATAAAAAATAAATTTAAATTAAAAAAAATAATAATTTTTTATTTAAATAAAGGTTCCAGACAGTGTGTTTATGATTTCAGTTTTGACACTGATTATTGGTTGATAGTCTTATACCATAACTGGGTCACAAATGACCCCAGCGTGGCAAGTGCGTGTTGTTTTATAAAAAATAAAAAATAAATTTAAATAAAAAAATAAAAAAATTTTTTTATTTAAATAAAGGTTCCAGACAAAGTCAAAAAGCCTTGATGCAAAAAAATATATATTTAAAAGACAGTATCATGATTTAAAATTTAAAACGGGTCACTACGGACCCTAACACCGTAGGAAGGTTAAGGAAGCTGACTAGGAAAGGACAAGCATGGGAGTAGACAAGCGAAACAGAAAGAGCATTCCAAGCAATGAAAGAAGTACAGTATTAGCGAGTGAGCCAGGCCTGGCCTACTGTAAACTTAAATTATATATTGATCTAGAAAAAAAAATTTACGTAAAAAAATTATTACTTGATCATAAAGGCATTCAGATATGAATGTATTGCATAGATATGGATATATAAAATACTAACTAAAACAGAACGTTATAACCAATTTAACATGAATAGTAAATTATTGGATATAAGAGGGGTGGATGTGACAATAAGTTTATACTTCTACCCACTCCTTTGAACATGTAAATATTAGGGTTGTAACGGTACGCTAAAATCACATTTCAGTTCGTTTCAATTACAAGGAGGGTTCGGTTTGGTTAATTTTCAGTACAAAAAAAACAAACAAAATAAAGACTTATAAAATGTTTATTTTGAAAATGTGTCAAGTAAACAATACGTTTGTATAAAAATAAATAAAAGCAACCCATTTGGATGATAATTTAAACAAATGGTATTCTTTACAATAAATAAACTATACTAACAATAATGAAAATCTTAATAAATACAATAACAGCCAGAACCAGAACCATAAGCTAGACTGTTTACAATCTAACTAATCAAGTTTAAAGTTTTTGTTCAAAAAGACCAACTTGTCCACATTTTCTGCCAAAAGCACAGATCTAGTTGCAGTGAATATAATAATAATGTCTTTTCCTGTCATCTGCGTATGTTTCCCATAAACAGACGAAATTCGTCTCTGCATTTAACCCAACCACCTACCAGGTGGTGCAGTGAGCAGCCCGAAAGCGCCCAGGGAGCTGGAGAAATAGGTGTGCACTCATAGACACCCCAAGGTGGGTAGTGGCCGGGACGCGAACCCGCGTCCTTTGGGTCCCAAGTCAAAAGCCCTGCCACTAGACCATCTTGGCTCCTATCTCCAGCAGTAGAGAAAATCATCTCAATAACAACAGTAGCAGCAGTGTGACTGTATTTGTCCTCATTACTCACAACCTCTTGGACCTGCTCCCCCAGGTGGGACAGGTCCTTGGAAAAGTTCAGAGTTCAGTCATCACACACTTTCTAGCTGCAGGTGATCTGGTGGATTTCCCTGAAGAGGAAGAAGACAGCTCTGTCCCAGACTGGAAATAAAACACAAAGAGGTTAAAAAAAAAAGAGTTAATAAGATTTTAATTTTAAATTAAAAAGGTTAATTAGATAATAATAATAAAACAACAATACCTTTTCTTGAACGGTTGAGGTGGTGGAATCTCTTGGTCATCATCATCATCATCATCATCATCATCAGGGCTTTAATCAGCTCTAGGGCTTTTTGACAATATCAGTTTTAGCTTCTTCATAAAGTGCTGAACTTTTTGGCTCAAGTGTTGTCGTGATGGATGTTGTAGCGAGGCTCAAGAACTTTATTTAATTTTATTTAATTAAATAAATAAAATCCATCCATCCATCCATCCATCCATCCATCTTCTTCCACTTATCCGGGGTCGGGTCGCGGGGTAGCAGCCTAAGTAGGGAGGCCCAGACTTCCCTCTCCCCAGCCACATGGAGCAGCTCCTCTGGGGGAATCCCAAGGCGTTCCCAGGCCAGCCGAGAAACATAGTCCCTCCAGCGTGTCCTGGGTCTTCCTCTGGGCCTCCTCCCGGTGGGACATGCCCGGAACACCTCACCAGGGAGGCGTCCAGGAGGCATCCTAACCAGATGCCCGAGCCACCTCAACTGGCTCCTCTCGATGTGGAGAAGCAGCGGCTCTACTCCGAGTCCCTCCCGGATGACTGAGCTTCTCACCCTATCTCTAAGGGAGAGTCCAGACACCCTGCGGAGAAAACTCATTTCAGCCGCTTGTATCCGAGATCTCGTTCTTTCGGTCACAACCCAAAGCTCATGACCATAGATGAGGGTGGGAACGTAGATCGATCGGTAAATTGAGAGCTTTGCCTTTCGACTCAGCTCTCTCTTCACCACGACAGACCGGTACAGCGCCCGCTTCACTGCGGACGCTGCACCTATCCGCCTATCGATCTCACGCTCCAGTTTTCCCTCATTCGTGAACAAGACCCCGAGATACTTAAACTCCTCCACTTGGGGCAGGACCTCCTCCCCGACCCGGAGAGGGCATGCTACCCTTTTCCGGCTCAAGACCATGGCCTCGGATTTGGAGGAACTGATCCTCATCCCGGCCGCATCACACTCGGCTGCAAACCGCTCCAGCGAAAGCTGTAGATCACGATCTGATGAAGCCAATAGGACCACATCATCTGCAAAAAACAGAGAAGCGATTCTAAGGCCACCAAAACGGATCCTCTCAACACCTTGGCTGCGCCTAGAAATTCTGTCCATAAAAGTTATGAACAGAATCGGTGACAAAGGGCAACCTTGGCGGAGTCCAACTCTCACTGGAAACGAGCCTGACTTACTGCCGGCAATGCGGACCAAGCTCTGACACCGGTCGTACAGGGACCTAACAGCCCATATCAATGGGCCTGGTACCCCATACTCCCGGAGTACCCCCCACAGAACCCCCCGAGGGACGCGGTCGAATGCCTTTTCCAAGTCCACAAAGCACATGTAAACTGGTTGGGCAAACTCCCACGCACCCTCCAGGACCCTGCTGAGGGTGTAGAGCTGGTCCAGTGTTCCACGACCAGCACGAAAACCACACTGCTCCTCCTGAATCCGAGGTTCGACTATCCGACGGACCCTCCTCTCCAGAACCCCTGAATAGACCTTACCAGGGAGGCTTAAGAGTGTGATCCCCCTATAGTTGGAACACACCCTACGGTCCCCCTTTTTGAATAGGGGAACCACCACCCCAGTCTGCCAATCCAAGGGAACTGCCCCCGATGTCCACGCAATATTGCAGAGTCGCGTAAGCCAACACAACCCCACAACATCCAGAGCCCTAAGGAACTCAGGGCGAATCTCATCCACCCCCGGAGCCTTGCCACCGCAGAGCTTTTTAACCACCTCGGCGACCTCAGCACCAGAGATTGGAGAGCCCGACCCAAAGTCCCCAGGCTCCGCTTCCTCAGTGGAAGACGTGCCAGTAGGATTGAGGAGGTCTTCGAAGTACTCCGCCCACCGACTCACAACATCCCGAGTTGAGGTCAACAGCACGCCATCCCCACCATAAATGGTGTTGGTCGCGTACCGCTTTCCCCCCCTGAGACGCCGGATGGTGGACCAGAATCGCCTCGAAGCCGTACGGAAGTCATTCTCCATGGCCTCTCTGAACTCCTCCCACGCCCGAGTTTTTGCCTCAGCAACCACCCGAGCCGCATGCCGCTTGGACTGTAGGTACCTATCTGCTGCTTCCGGGGTCCCACAGGCCAAAAAGGTCCAATAGGACTCCTTCTTCAGCCTGACAGCATCCCCCACCGCAGGTGTCCACCGGTTGCCACCACGACAGGCACCAACAACCTTGCGGCCACAACTCTGATAAGCTGCCTCGACAATAGAGGCATGGCCCACTCGGACCCCGCATCCCTCGGAACGTGTTCAAAGCAGTGGTTAAGGCGTTTGACTTGGGACCCGAAGGACGCGGGTTCGCGTCCCGGCCACTACACATCTTGGGGTGTCTATGAGTGCACACCTATTTCTCCAGCTCCCCGAGCGCCTTCTATGGCTGCTCACTGCACCGCCTGGTAGGTGGTTGGGTTAAATGCAGAGACGAATTTCGTCTGTGTATGGGAAACATACGCAGATGACAAGATTAGACAATTATTATTATTATTAAGCTCTCCCGGAGGTGGGAGTTAAAGCTCCGTCTTACGGGAGACTCTGCCAGACGTTCCCAGCAGACCCTCACAATACGTTTGGGTCTGCCAGGTCTGACCGGCATCCTCCCCCACCATCGGAGCCAACTCACCACCAGGTAGTGGTCAGTTGACAGCTCCGCCCCTCTCTTCACCCGAGTGTCCAGGACATGCGGCCGCAGATCAGATGAGACGACAACAAAGTCGATCATCGAACTGCGACCTAGGGTGTCCTGGTGCCAAGAGCACATATGTACACCCTTATGCCTGAACATGGTGTTCGTTATGGACAATCCATGATGAGCACAGAAGTCCAACAACAAAACACCACTCGGGTTCAGATCAGGGGGGCCGTTCCTCCCAACCACACCCCTCCAGGTCTCACTGTCATTGCCCACGTGAGCGTTGAAGTCCCCCAGCAGAACAAGGGAGTCCCCAGGAGGCGCACTCTCCAATACCCCCTCCAAGGACTCCAAAAAGGGTGGGTAATCTGCGCTGCCGTTTGGCGCATAGGCACAAACAACAGTCAGAGCCCGTCCCCCCACACGTAGGCGAAGGGAGGCTACCCTCTCGTTCACCGGGGTGAACCCCAACGTACAGGCACCAAGATGGGGGGCAACAAGTATGCCCACTCCTGCTCGGCGCCTCTCACCAGGGGCAACTCCAGAGTAGAAGAGTGTCCAACCCCTCTCAAGGAAACTGGTTCCAGAGCCAGAGCCATGCGTTGAGGTGAGTCCGACTATTTCTAGCCGGAACCTCTCAACCTCACACACTAGCTCAGGCTCCTTCCCCACCAGAGAGGTGACATTCCATGTCCCAATGGCCAGCTTCTGTAGCCGAGGATCAGACCGTCAGGGTCCCCGCCCTCGGCCACCACCCATCCCACATTGTACCCGACCCCTTTGGCCCCTCCCATAGGTGGTGAGCCCATGGGAAGGGGGACCCACGAGCTCCAGGGTAACAGCCCGGCCACCAGGCGCTCGCCAATGTGCCCCACCTCCGGGCCTGGCTCCAGAGTGGGGCCCCGGTGACCCGCGTCCAGGCGAGGGAACATTTTGTCCATTTATTTTACTCATCATAAGGTGTCTTTGGGTTACACTTTGTCTGGTCCCTCACCTAGGACCTGTCTGCCTTGGGGCATGAAGCCCCTGACAGCATAGCTCCTAGTTTAAAAAAGGTAGTCATCTCCAATAAACATTAAAAGTGCAATTCATGGCAGTATATTTAAAACAGGAAAACCACACATACACACACACACACACACACACATACACTTCCCACACACACACACACACTTCCCACACCAAACCAGGATTACTGTCACCGCCTGGAGCGATCCTGTTTCAATCACTTGACAGTCCAAAGTCCACCTTGGTATGATCTCGTCATCCAGAAGAGACGCCACTCAAGCCGACACCCGTTCAATTAGTTGAGCTGGACATCAGTCGGTCCAGCTCAGCCCGTAGGACGCGTGACGCAGCCCGCCCCACGCCGTCCAGACAGTGGGCACCAACCCAGGACCAATTGGCAGTCGATGGACGCAGAAACCAGTCGGGACCATCCGGACAGCAGCAAACAAACAGCCAAGGACAAACAGCAGGGACTAAAACAATAAATATTCAACATTAAAATCTAAAAAGTATAAAACAGAAAGATACACTGGCTCCACCGAGTTCCATCTCCAACAGGAGAGGGAAGCAGGAAGCTTGCAACGGTGGTCGCTAAAACAGTCCAAAGCGACTGAAAACGCCCAATTACGCCAGCGCGTGACACAGCCAGCAAACGTAGCCGGAAGGCGGATGACGTGTAGTCACCCTAAGGACTGGGCCCGTTTTATACAGGAAGCCAGCCCCAGATCCACCAATCGCATCGCAGTACCTATGTGGTGCATTTAATGTCCGCAGGACATCCTACCACATTAATAATACTTTCTCCACCTTTAACTCTTCCAACCCAGATGATCTTGTCACATTATACAACACCAGCCTCACCAACATCCTTAACTCTGTTGCTCCTTTCAAAACTCGGACTGTTTCCTTCTCCAACTCTGCACCCTGGTTCACTCCAGAACTCCGCTATCTGAAATCCAAAGGTCGGCGGCCAGAGCGTCTCTATAAAAAATCAGGTCTCACAATTCACAAGGAACTTTATGCAAACCACATCATCCATTACAAGAATAGTATTTCTCAAGCCAAAGAGTGAGACCTGTCAGGTACTGAACAGCTAGAGTCCATCAGATTTTGAACAGCTAGAAACCTGATGTTGAATATATTGAGTCCTGTCACATGTTGAACAGCTAGAGTTCTATCACATGATGATCAGCTAGAGTCCATCAGATATTGAACAGCTAGATTTCTATCAGATAATGTACAGCTAGACTCCTATAAGATGGTGAACAGCTAGAGTTCAGTCAAAGGTGAACAGCTAGTAAACTGTAAACATGTCCTGAACAGTCCATTAGATTTTGAACAGCTGATGTTGAATGGATTGAGTCCTGTCATATGTTGTACAGCTAGAGTCCTATCAGATACTGAACAGAGTCCGATCCAATGTTGAATGAACTGACTCATATGTTGTACAGGTTGAGTCATGTCAAATGCTGTACAGCTAAAGTCCTATCAGATGCTGAACAGAGTCAGCTCAAATGCTGAACAGCTCAGAGTCCTGTCAGATGTTTAACAGCTAGAGTTCTATCACCTGTTGAACAGCTAGAATCCTGATGTTGAATGGATTGAGTCCTGTCATATGTTGTATAGCTAGAGTCCTATCAGATGCTGAACAGCTAGAATACTATCAGATATTGAACAGCTAGAATCCTAATGTTGAATGGATTGAATGCTGAACATCTAGAGTCCTGTCAGATACTGAACAGCTCATGTCCTCTCAGATAATGAACAGCTCGAGTCCTGTCAAATGTTGAACAGCTAGAGTTAATTTAGTGAACAAAGGAATATAAATGTCTACATGTTGAACAGCTAGAGTTCTATCACATGTTGAACAGATAGAGTCCATCAGATTTTGAACAGCGAGAATCCAGATGTTGAATATATTGAGTCCTGTCAGATGTTGAACAGCTAGAGTCCTGTCAGATGTTGAACAGCTAAAGTCCTATCACATGTTGATCAGCTCGTCTCCTTTCAGATGTTAAACAGCTAGAGTCCTGTCAGATGTTGAACAGCTAGAGTCCTATCACATGTTGAACAGCTCGTGTCGTTTCAGATGTTGAACAGCTAGAATCCTGATGTTGAATGAATTGAGTCCTTTCATATGTTGTACACCTACAGCCATGTCAAATGCTGAAGGGCTGGAGTAAAGCTGAACATCTAAAGTCCTGTCAGATACTGAACAGCTCGTGTCCTGTCAGATGTTGAAACAGCTAGAGTCCTGTCGGATGTTGAACAGCTAGAGTCCTATCACATGTTGAACAGCTAGAGTTCTATCAGATAATGTACAGCTAGACTCCTATAAGATGCTGAACAGCTAGAGTCCTGTCAGACGGTGAACAGCTAGTAAACTGTCAGATGCTGAACAGCTAGAGTCCATTAGATTTTTAACAGAATCCTGATGTTGAATGGATTGAGTCCTGTCATATGTTGTACAGCTAGAGTCCTATAAGATGCTGAACAGAGTCCGATCCAATGTTGAATGAACTAACTCATATGTTGTACAGGTAGAGTCATGTCAAATGCTGTACAGCTAGAGTCCTTTCAGATGCTCAACAGCTATAGTGCGTTGTACAGATAGAGTCATGTGAAATGCTGAACAGCTAACGTGCTATCAGATGCTGAACAGCTAGAGCAGGGGTCTGTAACCTGCAGCTCAGGAGCCACATGCTGCTCTTTTGTCCCTCTGCAGCGGCTCTTTCAAGCTTTGACCAAAACTGACATAAAACAAAATTGTATTGGTTCTTATAACAACTGGAAGGGTTAGGTTTAGCAGTTTTCCTACATTACAGTAAAGGTTAAAAATCATTAGACATTTTTAGTTTTATAAAGTCATTCCTGCTGGTCAGAAAAACGTCCTCCATCAAACTTAAAGTGGTCCATGGGCCACCAGTTGAGAATCCCAATTGCAGCAGGCTCCGGACACGTTTAATTTAGTGAACAAAGGAATAAAAATGTCTCTTTGGATCGAAAAGGTTGCAGACCTCTGAGCTAGAGTAATGCTGAACATCTAGAGTCCTGTCAGATACTGAACAGCTCTTGTCCTTTCAGATAATGAACAGCTAGAGACCTGTCAGATGTTGAACAGCTAGAGTCCTCTCACATGTTGAACAGCTAGAGTTCTATCACATGTTGAACAGCTAGAGTCCATCAGATTTTGAACAGCGAGAATCCGGATGTTGAATATATTGAGTCCTATCTGATGCTGTACAGCTAAAGTCCTATTAGATGTTGAACAGCTAAAGTCCTATCAGATGCTGAACAGCTAGAGTAAAGCTAATCACCTAGAGTCCTATCACAGGTTGAACAGCTGCAGTATAGATGCAGTCCTTTCAGATGCTGAACCGCTAGATTGCTATCAGATAACAGCTAGAATTCTGATGTTGAATGAATTGAGTCCTGTCATATGTTGTATGACAGCCAAGTCAAATGCTGAACAGCTGGAGTAAAGCTGAACATCTACAGTCCTATCACACGATGAACAGCTAGAGTCCATCAGATTTTGAACAGCTAGAATCCATTAGATTTTGAACAGCTGGAATCCTGATGTTGAATGAGTCCGATCCAATGTTGAACATCTAGTGTCCTGTCAGATGCTGAACAGCTAGAGTGCTATCAGATGTTGAACAGCTAGAATCCTGATGTTGAAAGGATTGAGTCCTGGTTTATAATGTACAGCTAGAGTCATGTCAAATGCTGAACAGCTAGAGTCTGTCAGATGTTAAACAGATAAAATCATGTCAGATGTTGAACAGTTAGATTTCTGTCAGATGCTGAAAAGCTAGAATACTGTCAGATGTTGACGAGCTAGAGTCCTGTCAGATGTTGAACAGCTAGAGTCCTATCACATGTTGAACAGCTCGTGTCGTGTCAGATGTTGAACAGCTAGAATCCTGATGTTGAATGGATTGAGTCCTGTCATATGTTGTACACCTACAGCCATGTCAAATGCTGAACAGCTGGAGCTGAACATCTGAAGTACTGTCAGATACTGAACAGCTCGTGTCCTGTCAGATGTTGAAACGGCTAGAGTCCTGTCAGCTGTTGAACAGCTAGAGTCGTATCACACGATGAACAGCTAGAATCCATCAGATTTTGAACAGCTAGAATCCATTAGATTTTGAACAGCTGGAATCCTGATGTTGAATGAGTCCGATCCATTGTTGAACAGCTAGTGTCCTTTCAGATGCTGAACCGCTATAGTGCTTTCAGATGTTGAACAGCTGATGTTGACTGAATTGAGTCCTGTCATATGTTGTACACCTACAGCCATGTCAAATGCTGAACAGCTGGAGTAAAGCTGAACATCTAAAGTCCTGTCAGATACTGAACAGCTCGTGTCCTGTCAGATGTTGAAACAGCTGGAGTCCTGTCAGCTGTTGAACAGCTAGAGTCCATCAGATTTTGAACAACTGGAATCCTGATGTTGAGTCCGATCAATGTTGAACAGCTAGTGTCCTTTCAGATGCTGAACCGCTATAGTGCTATCAGATGTTGAACAGCTAGAATCCTGATGTTGAAAGGATTGAGTCCTGTCATATGTTGTACAGATAGTCATGTGAAATGCTGAACAGCTAGAATCCTGATGTTGAATGAATTGAGTCCTGTTATATGTTGTACACCTACAGCCATGTCAAATTCTGAACAGCTAGAATCCTGATGTTGAAAGAATTGAATCCTGTTTTATAATGTACAGCTAGAGTCATGTCAAATGAGGAACAGCTAGATATAGATGTTAAACAGATAAAATCCTGTCAGATGTTGAACAAATTCCGATCAGATGTTAAACAGCAAGAGGTCCTGTCGGATGCTGAACAGTGTAAGAGTCCTATCAGAAGCTGAACAAATGAACTCCTGTCAAATGTTGAATAGCTAGAGTCCTGTCAGATTAACATCTGAACACTATAGATGCTGATCAGCTAGAGTCCTGTCAGGTGTTGTACAACTAGATTTCTGTCAGATGCTGAAAAGATAGAATACTGTCAGATGTTGAACAGCTAGAATGCTGTCAGATGTTGAATAACTAGAGTCCAGTATGATGCTGAACAGCTAGTCTTTTCAGATGTTGAACAGCTATTCCTATCAGATGATAAACAGATAGTAAACTGTCAGATGATGAACATCTAGAGACCTGTCCGGTATTGAACAGTTAGTGTCCATCAGATTTTTAACAGCTAGAATCCTGATGTTGAATATATTGAGTCCTGTCACATGTTGAACAGCTAGAGTTCTATCACATGATGATCAGCTAGAGTCCATCAGATATTGAACAGCTAGATTTCTATCAGATAATGTACAGCTAGACTCCTATAAGATGGTGAACAGCTAGAGTTCAGTCAAAGGTGAACAGCTAGTAAACTGTAAACATGTCCTGAACAGTCCATTAGATTTTGAACAGCTGATGTTGAATGGATTGAGTCCTGTCATATGTTGTACAGCTAGAGTTTATGTTTATGTTTATGTTTATTAAATTTGTTCATTTTTTTACAAAAGAAACAATACAAGGCAATCTCATAATGATAGTGTACAAAATGTAAAAAAATGAAAGGTGGCAGAAAGAAGAATAAATCTTATTATATCTGCCCCTTATCTCCAACAATCAGATTAAACAACAGTAGTCAAACCATGTAAACAATAATAATCTTCAACCAACTTTTTCCAACAGTCAGGTTAAACAATAATATTCTTCAACCAACAGTACAAAATTACTAACTCTTTTTAATTTTCTAACTAACAGTACAAAATGACTAACTCTTTCTAATTTTCTAACTAATACAATACACATTACGTTATTTCACATATATTTTTTAACACATTTGTTTTGATCATTTTTTTAAATGTAAACATTGACTTGGCATTTTTAACTACATTCTCCAAGCCATTCCATAATCTAATTCCCTGGATTGAGGTAGAACGTCCCTTCAAACTGGTTCTGAATTGTGGTTTTATAAACAACTCTTTTCCCTTAAGATTATACAGTATTTTCTGGTGTATAGGTCGCACCTGTGTATAGGTCGCATTGTCCAATTATCACCAATAGATTGGAAAAATCCCTAGATAGGTTGCACTGGTGTATAGGTCGCACCTACGTTTAGCTCTGCTGCAAATGTCTGCCACAGGAGCGCACAGCAAGGCTTTTAAGAAGATTAACACTTAAAAACAATTATTTGTTTGATAAAAATTATAGCAAATATATGTCTGAGCTGAACTTTTCCTTAATAAATGAACGTAATTGTGAAATGAGCTGGATTTAAAAATTTGTTTCACCGAAAGTGATAACAAGCCATATATAGGTCGCACCTGAGTATAGGTCGCAGGCCTTGAAAAAAATCCATAAAAAGGTGCGACCTATACACCGGAAAATACGGTAACAACTTTGTCTTTTAACAAAGTGCATTTGGATATTTAAAGGTAATGCATTATTTTGAGCTCTATACATAACTGATAAAATATTATAGTCTACCAAATCATGGAACTTCAATAATTTTAGTTGATAAAATAATGTACTTGATGGATGACGGTAATGCTTTCTAGTGATAATTCTTACAGCCCTTTTCTGTAATACAAAAATAGGCTTTGTGATTGTTTTACACGCTTTCCCCCAAACATCAATACAATAGATTAAGTGTGGAACAATGATTGTGTTATACAACTGTAGTGGGCATGACCTTGTCCACTTTTAAGACACCTGTGTACTTTTGAACTGTCCAGTGATGACCTTTACTGACCTCTCAGTAAAGCAAGACATTTACTACAAAATCATTCATTTAGCTATAATCTGATAAATATAGTCACCAAAAGAGACTATTTCTATCTTTGATTTTAGGCTGATGTGATCAAAAGAATAACTTTTGTCATTTTCATGATGTGTGCTTTTAAGCTGTGTTATTCTTTAAGAGTTAAACTGTGTTCACTGCTGTGTTAAAGGGAAATCTCGGGTCACAGAGACCCGACTGTTTTGTTTAGAAATAAGAAGACAGTTTAATCCGTTGTTTTTCATGAACAAGGCTCCAGCTTTCTCTGTCTGTTCCTAAACATTTCCCTCTGCTGCTGGCTGTAACCTTGGGTCCTGATAAGACAAGTGAACTCCTCGACTGGTCCTTCCTTAAGTACTAGTCCTAAGTTTTGCTGACACACTTGAGAGTCGGCAAGAGTCCGACAGAGTTTGCTGGGAATTTCAAAGAGATGTGAACCTTTCCCAAGAGCTGGGTACGTTTTGGTCAAGAGCTAACGACCTGCGTCTTCAGCTAAGGACTGATAACAGGCTGTTATGAGTCCACCTCGAACGAGCGTTTGTTATTCCTTCCTGGAATAAATTATCTTGAGCCAAGAAACCACGACTGTCACGACTTCTGCCGACGAAAGCGAGTATCACCGACACCGACAAGGTAAACACGCGTGGAGTCCAGCTTGGACTTGCGGGACCGACGACTCGTCAGTCTAAAGTTGACCACAGCTCTTTACCAGAACCAAGGCGGACGTCTTAAGGTAAAGGAGCAGCTGTTTGCTTGCTGGAGGTGTGATGATATCTTAGCTGGACGCGTACGGAAGAGTGTCATCTGGTTTCATAAATGCAAGATAAACTTCCTCTCTTAACCTCCCAATTCTTCTTAAATCTTTCCTCCTATCTTTTTCCCTCAATTCTAAGCTGGAAACTATTTTAAGCTGAAGAGCCCACAGACTAAATATGTTAACATCCAATATTGAAGTCTGTTGTGTTGAATTTAAGTGTGCTGACGTTTTAAATTGAAAGAAAGTGAAATCATGTCAATCAAGTGTAATGGTGTTAATTTAGTTGATTCATTTTAAATAAATGATAGTGTCTCTTTGACATATCAAACTAAGTCAATGTCCATTGTCACTTAATGGCTCTGTTTATTTATCCATCATAAAGATCACAGAAATATTGGGTAAACTGAAAAAGAACAGAATCCGTGAATATTACTATTCACTCTGAATAAGTAAATTAATTAAGGTAAAGAGGTCAGTATTAATATTGACCTCCTCATTAACCCCTTACACAACAAATACAGAGCTTTATCATTCAATAGGTCTCTGACTTTGTACAGTACTGCTATCGATCTAGCTATTTTTATTCTTACAGAATTTATGTGTTGTTTCCATGTCAGTTTGTCATCAATGATAACACCCAAAAACTTCACCTCATTCACTCTACAAATCTCAACATCCTCAATTTTGAGTGGAACATCAACAGTTTTCTTTTTATTACCGAATATCATGTAATTAGTTTTTTCTAGATTTAATGATAATTTATTTATTTTAAACCAAGTTTGTATCTTGACAAATTCTGTCTTTATCAATTCTAACATTTGTTCTATATCTTCACCTGAACAGAAAAAAGTGGTATCATCAGCGAAAAGTACACATTTAAGGAGTCCTGACACATTTACCAAGTCATTCACATATAAAATAAAAAGCTTTGGTCCAAGTACAGAGCCTTGGGGAACTCCACATGTGATATTACAGAGGTCAGATCTTACATCATTTATTTGTACAAATTGTTTCCTATTTTTTAAGTAGCTAGATACCCACTGTAATGCTGGTCCTCTAATACCATATTTGTTCAGTTTTTCAAGGAGAATGGTGTGATCAATAGTATCGAATGCTTTTTTTAAATCAACAAAGATACTGATACAATGTTGTTTTTGATCGACAGCAGTAGTTATTTGTTCCATTAATTCCATGAGAGCCATTGATGTAGAGTTTTTTGATCTAAACCCATACTGACTGTTGCTTAGAATATTTTGTTTATCTATAAATTGGTCTAGTCTGTTCACAAATAGTTTTTCAAGAATTTTTGAAAACTGTGGTAACAAGGATATAGGTCTATAATTGTTGAATACACATTTATCACCATTTTTAAAAAGAGGAACGACCTTAGCTACTTTCATATTATCTGGAAAAATTCCTGTTGAAAATGATAAGTTACATATGTATGTGAACGGCTCAATAATATGGCTCATTATGTCCTTTACAAACATCATATCCATGTCCACCCAGTCTTTCGATCTCTTGTCTGTAAGATGTTTTACTACATTCATTATTTCCTCTTTGTTAGTTCCATTTAGGAAAATACTATTTGCACAACCTGTAATTGAGTGGATCATATTTTTATCTACTTTTGGTATCTTAGCTGCAAGGCTTGATCCAACATTTACAAAATATTGATTAAATCCATTAACAATTTCATTTTCATCATGAACTTCATCGTTGTCTTTTACAAAATATTTTGAAATACCAGTTTTTGCTTTATGATTCTTCAGTACACCATTCATTACTCGCCATGTTGCTTTCATATCACCATTAGTTTTATCTAATAATTTACTATAATATTCTTTCTTATGTTTCCTTATAATCCCTACTAATTTATTTTTATACTTTTTATATTTTTCTTCTGCGCTCTGACTTCGTAATTTCAAGAAACATGAATACAAATAATTCTTTTTTTTACATGCATTTCTTAACCCTTTTGTCATCCATGGTTGATCATTCGTATTTCTCTTTGTGTAATTTGTTTGCACACAATTCTTTACATACAGGGTTTCCAAGATATTCATAAACTCATCATATGCTCTGTTCGCATCATCAACATACACATCATTCCAGTCTTGTTTATCCAGATCCTCTTTCAATTTTTCCAAAACTTTTTTTGATGTGTTTATGATCTTTTTCTTCGTTGTGACTGCTTTTGTGATATTTTGATCATTTTTAAAGATTGTGAAAACTGGTAAATGATCACTTAAGTCGGTCGTTAAGATACCACCTATCACATCCCCATTTGTTATATTTGTGAAAATATTATCAATTATTGTGGCACTATGAGTTGTAATTCTTGTTGGCTTTGATATCAATGGATACATATTTAAACTGTACATTGAGTTTATAAATGTGCTTATGTTATTTGAATCTGTTTTATTTCCCATATCAATGTTAAAGTCTCCACACAAAAAAATATTTTTATTAAAACTCTTCTCCATTAGTTCCAAGATTTTATCAGTGAATATTTCTATATTTGCTCCTGGTGATCTATATACACAACTTATTATTATGTTTTTATCGTTTTTGTTTATAATTTCTATTGTTATCATTTCCATAATATTATCAACTATTATTGACATTTCATTATTTAATTTACATTTTATTTCATTATTGACAAATAGTGCGACACCACCACCTCTTTTATTATTTCTGTTCATATGATATAATTCATACCCCTCGATGTGAATATTACTTGTGTTATCATCATTAAGCCATGTCTCTGACAGCGCTATTATCGTAAAAGTTCTATTTAATTGTTTTAAGTAATCTGTTATTTTGGATATGTTTGCATTTATACTTCTGCTATTAAAGTGAATAATGGAGAGAACTCCATTTGATATATTGATGTCATTAAACTGCTCTTCATTATAATATTCGCTATCTTTTATTACAGGAAAAAAATTTGCATCAATCACATTTTCAACATTATATATTTTAGCTTCTGAGTCTTCGTATGTTGTCATGTTCTAATGTATTTGTTCATTTCACTGTATATTTTATCCATTGTGAGTTGTTTCATTGATTTGTAATTTTCATCTCTTGAATTCATCCAGATCCGTCAGTTCTTTTATCATTTTAGGCTGAGACCCTTCCTTTGCTTTGATAAAGACGTATCCATTTCTAGTCCATGTTGATGCTATTTTTTTTCTTTGTTTTTTAACCACCTTGCTTCTTTTGCAATTTTTCCATTTTTCTTGGTAAGATGTTCATTTATGTAAACGTTTGTTCCCTGCAGATTTCTTCTATTTTGCATGACATAGTTTTTTGTATTCCTGCCAATGAACTTAACGACCACTGACGGTTTGAATCTTGGTGAATTATTGGGCAGGGTGTGACAGAACGAAATGTCCCCATATTTTATGTCCATGTTCATGTCCTGTAAGAAAGTAACTACAAGTTTCTCCAGACTCTCCTGTTCTTCCTGAGATTCATACTCACTTGGATCATTGTTATTAGGAGCTCTTTGATGTGTCCGACACTTACTAACATCAAGTCCTGAGATCACCACGTTTTCCTGCTTTGTGAATTGTTCTAAAACCTCTATTTTTTGCTCTAATTCTGCAATTCTCTTGTCTTTGTTAGTTACCAGTTCTTTCAGTTCTCTTATTTCTCCAACCAGAACGGCCTGGGACTCCATCTTTGCTGTTAAACTTTCTATTTGTCTACCCATAAAGTTGAGGGATTCTCTAAAGTCTTGCATATCTGAGTTGTTTCCCTCAGAGTCTGGTGACTTTTGTCCTCTATTTTTCATATTTACAGAGACTGGTGACTTTTGTCCTTTACCTCTCGTCATACTTACAGAGTTTGTGATCTAGTGGTAGCAGGTCTTTTGTTTATTCACTGAACCACATGGCCTTTCCACGAGGCTCACAGGCCTAAAGATGATTTGTGTGGCCCAGCAGTGCAGCACCCAGATCAGCAGTTATTAGATCAGAACTCACGGTTTCAGCAGCCTGCAGCATTCAGATCCACCATCCGCTCACTAGATCAGACGCAGTCCAGCCAGCACCGCACTCAGCTCCGGTGGCTCAAGGCCCAGTTCAGACCCCCACCAGAACCGATGCAGCCCAGTTAGCACAGTACGTTCCAGGCCCAGCTCCGACCCCCACCAGAACCGATGCAGCCCAGTTAGCACAGCACTAGTTCCAGGCCCAGCTCCGACCCCCACCAGAACCGATGCAGCCCAGTTTGCACAGCACGCAGCTCCAGGTCCAGCTCCGACGCCCGCCCAGCCCCAGGCGGCGGTCACCCGGCTCTCCCACGGCGATCCGTCCAGCTCGAAACTCCAGGCCGCGGTTCTCCGGTTCTCCCACGACTCTCCAGGCGGCGTTCACGCTCGGCCCACTCACGGCGCCTGGCCCCGGCTCTCTCACGGCTCCCAGCCCAGCTCGAACTCCAGGCCGCGGTCCTCCGGCTCTCCTACGGCGCTCCAGGCGGCGTACACGACGCTTGGCCCACCACCGCGCTTCCACTGTAGCGTGCTTTGTTGTGTTCTTTCACTGCAACAAAGCACCTCAAGCGTGCCGGCTCGCTTTTTTTCGTAACAACCAGCGTATTCTCCGGTTTATTTGCTCACGAAGCCTGCAACTACAGCACCCTGTTACGGTGACCTAGCTCGGTTAGCTTTGATTAGCCCGGTTTGTAGCTACGCTAGGCTAACTCTCGGCAAAAAAACTCACGGACACGTTGGCTTGTAGATTCATAATTCTGGATCGTAAGTTCCAGTCCAATTTCCGCAGCTTTTTCAACGCTCCTCTCTGTACATCTCTGCACATCCAGCGCAAAAAAGCTCTCCAAGTACTCCTTTTGGAGGTACTGGCAGGAGCCCAACTAAAGACGTCCACTCTGCTCAGCCGCCATCTTGGATTATTGGATTAGAGTCCTATCAGATACTGAACAGAGTCCGATCCAATGTTGAATGAACTGACTCATATGTTGTACAGGTAGAGTCATGTCAAATGCTGTACAGCTAAAGTCCTATCAGATGCTGAACAGATTCAGCTCAAATGCTGAACAGCTCAGAGTCCTGTCAGATGTTTAACAGCTAGAGTTCTATCACCTGTTGAAAAGCTAGAATCCTGATGTTGAATGGATTGAGTCCTGTCATATGTTGTATAGCTAGAGTCCTATCAGATGCTGAACAGCTAGAATACTATCAGATATTGAACAGCTAGAATCCTAATGTTGAATGGATTGAATGCTGAACATCTAGAGTCCTGTCAGATACTGAACAGCTCATGTCCTCTCAGATAATGAACAGCTCGAGTCCTGTCAAATGTTGAACAGCTAGAGTTAATTTAGTGAACAAAGGAATATAAATGTCTACATGTTGAACAGCTAGAGTTCTATCACATGTTGAACAGATAGAGTCCATCAGATTTTGAACAGCGAGAATCCAGATGTTGAATATATTGAGTCCTGTCAGATGTTGAACAGCTAGAGTCCTGTCAGATGTTGAACAGCTAAAGTCCTATCACATGTTGATCAGCTCGTGTCCTTTCAGATGTTAAACAGCTAGAGTCCTGTCAGATGTTGAACAGCTAGAGTCCTATCACATGTTGAACAGCTCGTGTCGTTTCAGATGTTGAACAGCTAGAATCCTGATGTTGAATGAATTGAGTCCTTTCATATGTTGTACACCTACAGCCATGTCAAATTCTGAACAGCTGGAGTAAAGCTGAACATCTAAAGTCCGGTCAGATACTGAACAGCTCGTGTCCTGTCAGATGTTGAAACAGCTAGAGTCCTGTCAGATGTTGAACAGCTAGAGTCCTATCACATGTTGAACAGCTAGAGTTCTATCAGATAATGTACAGCTAGAGTCCTATAAGATGCTGAACAGCTAGAGTCCTGTCAGACGGTGAACAGCTAGTAAACTGTCAGATGCTGAACAGCTAGAGTCCATTAGATTTTGAACAGCTGGAATCCTGATGTTGAATGACTCCGATCCAATGTTGAACATCTAGTGTCCTGTCAGATGCTGAACAGCTAGAGTGCTATCAGATGTTGAACAGCTAGAATCCTGATGTTGAAAGGATTGAGTCCTGGCTTATAATGTACATCTAGAGTCATGTCAAATGCTGAACAGCTAGAGTCCTTCAGATGTTAAACAGATAAAAATCATGTCTGATGTTGAACAGCTAGAATACTGTCAGATGTTGAAGAGCTAGAGTCCTATCACATGTTGAACAGCTCGTGTTCTTTCAGATGTTAAACAGCTAGAGTCCTGTCAGATGTTGAACAGCTAGAGTCCTGTCAGATGTTGAACTCCTAGAATCCTATCACATGTTGAACAGCTCGTGTCGTTTCAGATGTTGAACAGCTAGAATCCTGATGTTGAATGAATTGAGTCCTGTCATATGTTGTACATCTACAGCCATGTCAAATGCTGAACAGCTAAAGTAAAGCTGAACATCCAAAGTCCTGTCAGATACTGAACAGCTCGTGTCCTGTCAGATGTTGAAACAGCTAGAGTCCTGTCAGATGTTGAACAGCTAGAGTCCTGTCACACGATGAACAACAAAATCCATCAGATTGTGAACAGCTAGAATCCATTAGAGTTTGAACAGCTGGAATCCTGATGTTGAATGAGTCCGATCCCATGTTGAACAGCTAGAGTCATGTCAGATGTTAAACAGCTAGAGCACTATAGATGCTGATCAGCTAGAGTCCTGTCAGGTGTTGTACAGCTAGATTTCTGTCAGATGCTGAAAAGCTAGAATACTGTCAGATGTTGAACAACTAGAGTCCAGTAAGATGCTGAACAGCTACTCCTTTCAGACTACTGTATAGTCCTATCAGATGATGATCAGATAGAGTCCATCAGATTTTGAACAGCTAGAATCCTGATGTTGAATATATTGAGTCCTGTCACATGTTGAACAGCTAGAGTTCTATCACATGATGAACAGCCAGAGTCCATCAGATATTGAACAGCTAGATTACTATCAGATGCTGAACAGCTAGTCCATCGGGTGAACAGCTAGTAAACTCTCAGATGCTGAACAGTCCATAAGATTTTGAACAGCTGATGTTGAATGGATTGAGTCCTGTCATATGTTGTACAGCTAGAGTCCTATCAGATACTGAACAGAGTCCGATCCAATGTTGAACAGCTAGAG
>JBBPBX010002103.1:28585-47109 GCA_038048925.1 Garcialebias charrua | reverse complement strand
AAACACCTTAAACCCAGCGAGTGGAAGACATCTTTTGGTGAGCTGTTGAATCTTTTAATTCTCTTAAATGCAAATCATGTAACTTGATGAAATCTTTTTCTGTAGTAAGTAGTGCTTATGCTGTTAATCCCCTGCAACTAGAAAAATAAAGAAACATAAAACGTACAAATCTGGATTTTCCTTTGACTCACCTTGATATTAAATGATGGAAAACTTGGTTCAAGATAACAACAAAGATTATTGGAGGTTTTGAATGGTTTTATTAGCCAAAAAGAGTAAAACAATATCCTGGAACCTTATTTTCCTAGGTTCTAAAACTAACCAGGCGGATAACAATTGCTATCTACAAGAGGTAAGCTGTCGTTTAATGCATGTTTCTCCGTGAGATACGATCTGACTCCATTCTGCTAAGTCAGACTTTCGGCGGAGTGAAACAGGATATGACATTGCAGATCGGAGACAGTAACAGTCTGGTTGAATTACCTCATCTCAGCCTTAATCCTAACTGATCTGGAGACATATCGGGTAATACTCGTGTGCCAGGATAAAAGTTAAAAGGACCCGTTACTGGGTAGGCTGGAGTGAGGACTTGTTGCAAGTCCTGCGGCTAACCTCACTCACGTAGAATTAACAATGGATTGAGTCCTATCATATGTTGTACAGCTAGAGTCCTATCATATACTGAACAGAGTCTGATCCAATGTTGAACAGCTAGAGTGCTATCAGATGTTGAACAGCTTGAATCCTGTTGTTGAATGAACTGAGTCATATGTTGTAAAGGTAGAGTCATGTCAAATGCTGTACACCTAAAGTCCTATCAGATGCTGAACAGAGTCCATCAGATTTTGAACAGCGAGAATCTGGTTGTTGAATATATTGAGTCCTATCAGATGCTGAACAGCTCAGGTCCTGTCAGATGTTGAACAGCTAGAGTCCTGTCAGATGTTGAACAGCTAGAGTCCTGTCACATGTTAAACAGCTAGAGTCCTTTCAGATGCTGAACCGTGAGATTGCTATCAGATGTTGAACAGCTAGAATCCTGATGTTGAATGAATTGAGTCCTGTAATGTTGTGCAACTAGAGTCATGTCAAATGCTTAACAGCTAAATTACTGTCAGATGCTGAACAGCTAGAGTAATGGTAATCAGCTTGAGTCCTATTACATGTTGAACAGCTAGTAAACTGTCAGATGCTGAACAGCTAGTCCATTAGATTTTGAACAGCTAGAATCCTGATGTTGAATTAATTATGTCCTGTCATATAATTATGTCCTGTTGAACAGCTAGTGTCCTGTCAGATGCTGAACAGCTAGAGTGCTATCATATTGTACAGCTAGAATCCTAATGTTGAATGGATTGAATTTTGAACATCTAGAGTCCTGTCAGATACTGAACAGCTCGTGTCCTTTCAGATAATGAACAGCTAGAGTCCTGTCAGATGTCGAACAGCTAGAGTTGTATCACATGTTGAACAGCTAGAGTTCTATCACTCTAGCTCTAAAGTCCTGTCAGATGTTGAACAGCTAGAGTCCTATCACATGTTGAACAGCTCGTGTCCTTTCAGATGTTAAACAGCTAGAGTGCTATCAGATGTTGAACAGCTAGAATCCTATCACATGTTGAACATCTCGTGTCTTTTCAGATGTTTAAACAGCTAGAGCCTTGTCAGATGTTGAACTGCTAGAGTCCTATCACATGTTGAACAGCTCGTGTCGTTTCAGATGTTTAACAGCTAGAATCCTGATGTTGAATGAATTGAGTCCTGTCATATGTTGTACACCCACAGCCATGTCAAATGCAGAACAGCTGGAGTAAAGCTGAACATCTAAAGTACTGTCAGATACTGAACAGCTCGTGTCCTGTCAGATGTTGAAACAGCTAGAGTCCTGTCAGATGTTGAACAGCTAGAGTCCTATCACACGATGAACAGCTAGAGTCCATCAGATTTTGAACAGCTAGAATCCATTAGATTTTGAACAGCTGGAATCCTGATGTTGAATGAGTCCGATCAAATGTTGAACATCTAGTGTTCTGTCAGATGTTGAACAGCTAGAGTGCTATCAGATGTTGAACAGCTAGAATCCTGATGTTGAAAGGGTTGAGTCCTGGGTTATAATGTACAGCTAGAGTCATGTCAAATGCTGAACAGCTAGAGTCCTGTCAGATGTTAAACAGATAAAATCATGTCAGATGTTGAACAGCTAGATTTCTGTCAGATGCTGAAAAGCTAGAATACTGTCAGATGTTGAAGAGCTAGAGTCCTATCACATGTTGAACAGCTCGTGTTCTTTCAGATGTTAAACAGCTTGAGTCCTGTCAGATGTTGAACTGCTAGAGTCCTATCACATGTTGAACAGCTCGTGTCGTTTCAGATGTTGAACAGCTAGAATCCTGATGTTGAATGAATTGAGTCCTGTCATATGTTGTACATCTACAGCCATGCCAAATGCTGAACAGCTGGAGTAAAGCTGAACATCCAAAGTCCTGTCAGATACTGAACAGCTCATGTCCACACGATGAACAGCTAGAGTCCATCAGATTTTGAACAGCTAGAATCCATTAGATTTTGAACAGCTGGAATCCGGTGGTTGAATATATTGAGTCCTATCAGATGCTGAACCGCTTGGGTCCTGTCAGATGTTAAACAGCTACTAGAGTCCTGTCAGATCTTGAACAGCTAGAGTCTTATCACATGTTAAACAGCTAGAGTCCTTTCAGATGCTGAACCGCGAGATTGCTATCAGATGTTGAACAGCTAGAATCCTGATGTTGAATGAATTGAGTCCTGTCATGTTGTGCAACTAGAGTCATGTCAAAGGCTTAACAGCTAAATTCCTGTCAGATGCTGAACAGCTAGAGTAATGGTAATCAGAATGAGTCCTATTACATGTTGAACAGCTAATAAACTGTCAGATGCTGAACAGCTAGAGTCCATTAGATTTTAAACAGCTAGAATCCTAATGTTGAATGAATTATGTCCTCTCATATAAGTATGTCCTGTTGAACAGCTAGTGTCCTGTCAGATGCTGAACAGCTAGAGTGCTATCAGATATTGAACAGCTAGAATCCTAATGTTGAATGGATTGAATTTTGAACATCTAGAGTCCTGTCAGATACTGAACAGCTCGTGTCCTTTCAGATAATGAACAGCTAGAGTCCTGTCAAATGTTGAACAGCTAGAGTCGTATCACATGTTGAACAGCTAGAGTTCTATTACTCTAGCTCTAAAGTCCTGTCAGATGTTGAACATTTAGAGTCCTATAACATGTTGAACAGCTCGTGTCCTTTCAGATGTTAAACAGCTAATCCATCAGAGTCCATCAGATTTTGAACAGCTAGAATCCATTAGATTTTGAATAGCTGGAATCCTGATGTTGAATGAACTGAGTCATATGTTGTACAGGTAGTCATGTCAAACGCTGTACAGCTAAAGTCCTATCAGATGCTGAACAGAGTCCATCAGATTTTGAACAGCGAGAATCCGGTTGTTGAATACATTGAGTCCTATCAGATGCTGAACAGCTTGGGTCCTGTCAGATGTTGAACAGCTAGAGTCCTGTCAGATGTTGAACAGCTAGAGTCCTGTCACATGTTAAACAGCTAGAGTCCTTTCAGATGCTGAACCGCGAGATTGCTATCAGATGTTGAAAAGCTAGAATCCTGATGTTGAATGAATTGAGTCCTGTCATGTTGTGCAGCTAGAGTCATGTCAAATGCTTAACAGCTAAATTCCTGTCAGATGCTGAACAGCTAGAGTAATGGTAATCAGCTTGAGTCCAATTACATGTTGAACAGCTAGTAAACTGTCAGATGCTGAACAGCTAGAGTCCATTAGATTTTGAACAGCTAGAATCCTGATGTTGAATGAATTATGTCCTGTCATATAATTATGTCCTGTTGAACAGCTAGTGTCCTGTCAGATGCTGAACAGCTAGAGTGCTATCAGATATTGAACAGCTAGAATCCTAATGTTGAATGGATTGAATGCTGAACATCTAGAGTCCTGTCAGATACTGAACAGCTCGTGTCCGTTTAGACGTTGAAAAAGCTAGAGTCCTGTCAGATAATTTACAGCTAGATTCATAAGATGCTGAACACCTAGAGTCCTGTCGATGGTGAACAGCTAGTAAACTCTCAGATGCTGAACAGTCCATAAGATTTTGAACAGCTGATGTTGAATGGATTGAGTCCTGTCATATGTTGTACAGCTAGAGTCCTATCAGATACTGAACAGACACTGCACTAAAACCATAGATATACGGTAAGATCTGATGTAGTATATCTCCGTATCCTTTACATATACTTATACTTATATTTCCGGATATTCCCGGAAATGGACCGCAATGATCCTTAAAAAATCCCAAGATCCCAAAATCCGGATACTTATCTTTGGCAGGCCCTTGACAAATAACAGCCACATTTATTTTGGATCTGCCGAAGATAAGTATCCAGATTTTGGGATTTTTTAAGGATCATTGCGGGCCATTTCCGGGAATATCCGAACACAGATCCTTCCGTATATCTATGGTTTTAGTGCAGTGAGAGTCCGATCCAATGTTGAACAGCTAGAGTGCTATCAGATGTTGAACAGCTTGAATCCTGTTGTTGAATGAACTGAGTCATATGTTGTACAGGTAGAGTCATGTCAAATGCTGTACAGCTAAAGTCCTATCAGATGCTTAACAGAGTCCATCAGATTTTGAACAGCGAGAATCTGGTTGTTGAATATATTGAGTCCTATCAGATGCTGAACAGCTCGGGTCCTGTCATATGTTGAACAGCTAGAGTCCTTTCATATGCTGAACAGCTAGAATCGTGATGTTGAATGAATTGAGTCCTGTCATATGTTGTACAGCTAGAGTCATTTCAAATGCTGTAAAGCTAAAGTCCTATTAGATGTTGAACAGCTAGAGTCCTGTCAAATGTTGAACAGCTAGAGTCCTATCACATGTTGAACAGCTCGTGTCGTTTCAGATGTTGAACAGCTAGAAATCCTGATGTTGAATGAATTGAGTCCTGTCATATGTTGTTCACCTACAGCCATGTCAAATGCTGAACAGCTGGAGTAAAGCTGAACATCTAAAGTACTGTCAGATACTGAACAGCTCGTGTCCTGTCAGATGTTGAACAGCTAGTGTCCTATCATACGATGAACAGCTAGAGTCC
Organism: Garcialebias charrua; assembly: GCA_038048925.1. Lineage (NCBI taxonomy): Eukaryota > Metazoa > Chordata > Actinopteri > Cyprinodontiformes > Rivulidae > Garcialebias > Garcialebias charrua. The sequence continues at coordinate 41,944 of JBBPBX010002103.1, read as the reverse complement.
ATCAGATTTTGAACAGCTAGAATCCATTAGATTTTGAACAGCTGGAATCCTGATGTTGAATGAGTCAGATCAAATGTTGAACATCTAGTGTCCTGTCAGATGCTGAACAGCTAGAGTGCTATCAGATGTTGAACAGCTAGAATCCTGATGTTGAAAGGGTTGAGTCCTGGCTTTTAATGTACAGCTAGAGTCATGTCAGATGTTGAGAAGCTATATTTCTGTCAGATGCTGAAAACAGCTAGAGTCCTTTCAGATGTTGAAGAGCTAGAGTCCTATCACATGTTGAACAGCTCGTGTTCTTTCAGATGTTGAACAGCTTGAGTCCTGTCAGATGTTGAACTGCTAGAGTCCTATCACATGTTGAACAGCTCGTGTCGTTTCAGATGTTGAACAGCTAGAATCCTGATGTTGAATCAATTGAGTCCTGTCATATGTTGTACATCTACAGCCATGTCAAATGCTGAACAGCTGAAGTAAAGCTGAACATCCAAAGTCCTGTCAGATACTGAACAGCTCGTGTCCTGTCAGATGTTGAAAAGCTAGAGTCCTGTCAGATGTTGAACAGCAAACACGATGAACAGCAAAATCCATCAGATTGTGAACAGCTAGAATCCATTAGATTTTGAACAGCTGGAATCCTGATGTTGAATGAGTCCAAACCCATGTTGAACAGCTAGAGTCATGTCAAATGCTGAACAGCTAGAGACCTGTCAGATGTTAAAAAGAATCAGATGCAGATGTCGAGCTAGAGTCCTAGTTAAACAGCTAATCCATCAGAGTCCATCAGATTTTGAACAGCTAGAATCCATTAGATTTTGAACAGCTGGAATCCTTATGTTGAATGAGTCCGATCCAATGTTGAACAGCTAGTGTCCTGTCAGATGCTGAACAGCTAGAGTGCTATCAGATATTGAACAGCTAGAATCCTAATGTTGAATGGATTGAATTTTGAACATCTAGAGTCCTGTCAGATACTGAACAGCTCGTGTCCTTTCAGATAATGAACAGCTAGAGTCCTGTCAAATGTTGAACAGCTAGAGTTCTATTACTCTAGCTCTAAAGTCCTATCAGATGTTGAACATTTAGAGTCCTATAACATGTTGAACAGCTCGTGTCCTTTCAGATGTTAAACAGCTAATCCATCAGAGTCCATCAGATTTTGAACAGCTAGAATCCATTAGATTTTGAATAGCTGGAATCCTGATGTTGAATGAACTGAGTCATATGTTGTACAGGTAGTCATGTCAAACGCTGTACAGCTAAAGTCCTATCAGATGCTGAACAGAGTCCATCAGATTTTGAACAGCGAGAATCCGGTTGTTGAATACATTGAGTCCTATCAGATGCTGAACAGCTTGGGTCCTGTCAGATGTTGAACAGCTAGAGTCCTGTCAGATGTTGAACAGCTAGAGTCCTGTCACATGTTAAACAGCTAGAGTCCTTTCAGATGCTGAACCGCGAGATTGCTATCAGATGTTGAAAAGCTAGAATCCTGATGTTGAATGAATTGAGTCCTGTCATGTTGTGCAGCTAGAGTCATGTCAAATGCTTAACAGCTAAATTCCTGTCAGATGCTGAACAGCTAGAGTAATGGTAATCAGCTTGAGTCCAATTACATGTTGAACAGCTAGTAAACTGTCAGATGCTGAACAGCTAGAGTCCATTAGATTTTGAACAGCTAGAATCCTGATGTTGAATGAATTATGTCCTGTCATATAATTATGTCCTGTTGAACAGCTAGTGTCCTGTCAGATGCTGAACAGCTAGAGTGCTATCAGATATTGAACAGCTAGAATCCTAATGTTGAATGGATTGAATGCTGAACATCTAGAGTCCTGTCAGATACTGAACAGCTCGTGTCCGTTTAGACGTTGAAAAAGCTAGAGTCCTGTCAGATAATTTACAGCTAGATTCATAAGATGCTGAACACCTAGAGTCCTGTCGATGGTGAACAGCTAGTAAACTCTCAGATGCTGAACAGTCCATAAGATTTTGAACAGCTGATGTTGAATGGATTGAGTCCTGTCATATGTTGTACAGCTAGAGTCCTATCAGATACTGAACAGAGTCCGATCCAATGTTGAACAGCTAGAGTGCTATCAGATGTTGAACAGCTTGAATCCTGTTGTTGAATGAACTGAGTCATATGTTGTACAGGTAGAGTCATGTCAAATGCTGTACAGCTAAAGTCCTATCAGATGCTTAACAGAGTCCATCAGATTTTGAACAGCGAGAATCTGGTTGTTGAATATATTGAGTCCTATCAGATGCTGAACAGCTCGGGTCCTGTCATATGTTGAACAGCTAGAGTCCTTTCATATGCTGAACAGCTAGAATCGTGATGTTGAATGAATTGAGTCCTGTCATATGTTGTACAGCTAGAGTCATTTCAAATGCTGTAAAGCTAAAGTCCTATTAGATGTTGAACAGCTAGAGTCCTGTCAAATGTTGAACAGCTAGAGTCCTATCACATGTTGAACAGCTCGTGTCGTTTCAGATGTTGAACAGCTAGAAATCCTGATGTTGAATGAATTGAGTCCTGTCATATGTTGTTCACCTACAGCCATGTCAAATGCTGAACAGCTGGAGTAAAGCTGAACATCTAAAGTACTGTCAGATACTGAACAGCTCGTGTCCTGTCAGATGTTGAACAGCTAGTGTCCTATCATACGATGAACAGCTAGAGTCCATCAGATTTTGAACAGCTAGAATCCATTAGATTTTGAACAGCTGGAATCCTGATGTTGAATGAGTCAGATCAAATGTTGAACATCTAGTGTCCTGTCAGATGCTGAACAGCTAGAGTGCTATCAGATGTTGAACAGCTAGAATCCTGATGTTGAAAGGGTTGAGTCCTGGCTTTTAATGTACAGCTAGAGTCATGTCAGATGTTGAGAAGCTATATTTCTGTCAGATGCTGAAAACAGCTAGAGTCCTTTCAGATGTTGAAGAGCTAGAGTCCTATCACATGTTGAACAGCTCGTGTTCTTTCAGATGTTGAACAGCTTGAGTCCTGTCAGATGTTGAACTGCTAGAGTCCTATCACATGTTGAACAGCTCGTGTCGTTTCAGATGTTGAACAGCTAGAATCCTGATGTTGAATCAATTGAGTCCTGTCATATGTTGTACATCTACAGCCATGTCAAATGCTGAACAGCTGAAGTAAAGCTGAACATCCAAAGTCCTGTCAGATACTGAACAGCTCGTGTCCTGTCAGATGTTGAAAAGCTAGAGTCCTGTCAGATGTTGAACAGCAAACACGATGAACAGCAAAATCCATCAGATTGTGAACAGCTAGAATCCATTAGATTTTGAACAGCTGGAATCCTGATGTTGAATGAGTCCAAACCCATGTTGAACAGCTAGAGTCATGTCAAATGCTGAACAGCTAGAGACCTGTCAGATGTTAAAAAGAATCAGATGCAGATGTCGAGCTAGAGTCCTAGTTAAACAGCTAATCCATCAGAGTCCATCAGATTTTGAACAGCTAGAATCCATTAGATTTTGAACAGCTGGAATCCTTATGTTGAATGAGTCCGATCCAATGTTGAACAGCTAGTGTCCTGTCAGATGCTGAACAGCTAGAGTGCTATCAGATATTGAACAGCTAGAATCCTAATGTTGAATGGATTGAATTTTGAACATCTAGAGTCCTGTCAGATACTGAACAGCTCGTGTCCTTTCAGATAATGAACAGCTAGAGTCCTGTCAAATGTTGAACAGCTAGAGTTCTATTACTCTAGCTCTAAAGTCCTATCAGATGTTGAACATTTAGAGTCCTATAACATGTTGAACAGCTCGTGTCCTTTCAGATGTTAAACAGCTAATCCATCAGAGTCCATCAGATTTTGAACAGCTAGAATCCATTAGATTTTGAATAGCTGGAATCCTGATGTTGAATGAACTGAGTCATATGTTGTACAGGTAGTCATGTCAAACGCTGTACAGCTAAAGTCCTATCAGATGCTGAACAGAGTCCATCAGATTTTGAACAGCGAGAATCCGGTTGTTGAATACATTGAGTCCTATCAGATGCTGAACAGCTTGGGTCCTGTCAGATGTTGAACAGCTAGAGTCCTGTCAGATGTTGAACAGCTAGAGTCCTGTCACATGTTAAACAGCTAGAGTCCTTTCAGATGCTGAACCGCGAGATTGCTATCAGATGTTGAAAAGCTAGAATCCTGATGTTGAATGAATTGAGTCCTGTCATGTTGTGCAGCTAGAGTCATGTCAAATGCTTAACAGCTAAATTCCTGTCAGATGCTGAACAGCTAGAGTAATGGTAATCAGCTTGAGTCCAATTACATGTTGAACAGCTAGTAAACTGTCAGATGCTGAACAGCTAGAGTCCATTAGATTTTGAACAGCTAGAATCCTGATGTTGAATGAATTATGTCCTGTCATATAATTATGTCCTGTTGAACAGCTAGTGTCCTGTCAGATGCTGAACAGCTAGAGTGCTATCAGATATTGAACAGCTAGAATCCTAATGTTGAATGGATTGAATGCTGAACATCTAGAGTCCTGTCAGATACTGAACAGCTCGTGTCCGTTTAGACGTTGAAAAAGCTAGAGTCCTGTCAGATAATTTACAGCTAGATTCATAAGATGCTGAACACCTAGAGTCCTGTCGATGGTGAACAGCTAGTAAACTCTCAGATGCTGAACAGTCCATAAGATTTTGAACAGCTGATGTTGAATGGATTGAGTCCTGTCATATGTTGTACAGCTAGAGTCCTATCAGATACTGAACAGAGTCCGATCCAATGTTGAACAGCTAGAGTGCTATCAGATGTTGAACAGCTTGAATCCTGTTGTTGAATGAACTGAGTCATATGTTGTACAGGTAGAGTCATGTCAAATGCTGTACAGCTAAAGTCCTATCAGATGCTTAACAGAGTCCATCAGATTTTGAACAGCGAGAATCTGGTTGTTGAATATATTGAGTCCTATCAGATGCTGAACAGCTCGGGTCCTGTCATATGTTGAACAGCTAGAGTCCTTTCATATGCTGAACAGCTAGAATCGTGATGTTGAATGAATTGAGTCCTGTCATATGTTGTACAGCTAGAGTCATTTCAAATGCTGTAAAGCTAAAGTCCTATTAGATGTTGAACAGCTAGAGTCCTGTCAAATGTTGAACAGCTAGAGTCCTATCACATGTTGAACAGCTCGTGTCGTTTCAGATGTTGAACAGCTAGAAATCCTGATGTTGAATGAATTGAGTCCTGTCATATGTTGTTCACCTACAGCCATGTCAAATGCTGAACAGCTGGAGTAAAGCTGAACATCTAAAGTACTGTCAGATACTGAACAGCTCGTGTCCTGTCAGATGTTGAACAGCTAGTGTCCTATCATACGATGAACAGCTAGAGTCCATCAGATTTTGAACAGCTAGAATCCATTAGATTTTGAACAGCTGGAATCCTGATGTTGAATGAGTCAGATCAAATGTTGAACATCTAGTGTCCTGTCAGATGCTGAACAGCTAGAGTGCTATCAGATGTTGAACAGCTAGAATCCTGATGTTGAAAGGGTTGAGTCCTGGCTTTTAATGTACAGCTAGAGTCATGTCAGATGTTGAGAAGCTATATTTCTGTCAGATGCTGAAAACAGCTAGAGTCCTTTCAGATGTTGAAGAGCTAGAGTCCTATCACATGTTGAACAGCTCGTGTTCTTTCAGATGTTGAACAGCTTGAGTCCTGTCAGATGTTGAACTGCTAGAGTCCTATCACATGTTGAACAGCTCGTGTCGTTTCAGATGTTGAACAGCTAGAATCCTGATGTTGAATCAATTGAGTCCTGTCATATGTTGTACATCTACAGCCATGTCAAATGCTGAACAGCTGAAGTAAAGCTGAACATCCAAAGTCCTGTCAGATACTGAACAGCTCGTGTCCTGTCAGATGTTGAAAAGCTAGAGTCCTGTCAGATGTTGAACAGCAAACACGATGAACAGCAAAATCCATCAGATTGTGAACAGCTAGAATCCATTAGATTTTGAACAGCTGGAATCCTGATGTTGAATGAGTCCAAACCCATGTTGAACAGCTAGAGTCATGTCAAATGCTGAACAGCTAGAGACCTGTCAGATGTTAAAAAGAATCAGATGCAGATGTCGAGCTAGAGTCCTAGTTAAACAGCTAATCCATCAGAGTCCATCAGATTTTGAACAGCTAGAATCCATTAGATTTTGAACAGCTGGAATCCTTATGTTGAATGAGTCCGATCCAATGTTGAATATCTAGTGTCCTGTCAGATGCTGAACAGCTCTAGAGTGCTATCAGATGTTGAACAGCTAGAATCCCGATGTTGAAAGGATTGAGTCCTGGCTTATAATGTACAGCTAGAGTCATGTCAAATGCTGAACAGCTAGAGTCCTGTCAGATGTTAAACAGATAAAAATCATGTCAGATGTTGAACAGCTAGATTTCTGTCAGATGCTGAAAAGCTAGAATACTGCTAGAATACAGCTAAAGTCCGATGTGTTCTTTCAGATGTTAAACAGCTAGAGTCCTGTCAGATGTTGAACAGCTAGAGTCCTGTCAGATGTTTAACTGCTATAGTCCTATCACATGTTGAACAGCTCGTGTCGTTTCAGATGTTGAACAGCTAGAATCCTGTTGTTGAATGATTTGGGTCCTGTCATATGTTGTACACCTACAGCCATGTCAAATGCTGAACAGCTGGAGTAAAGCTGAACATCCAAAGTCCTGTCAGATGCTGAACAGCTAGAGTAATGGTAATCAGCTTGAGTCCTATTACATGTTGAACAGCTAATAAACTGTCAGATGCTGAACAGCTAGAGTCCATTAGATTTTGAACAGCTAGAATCCTAATGTTGAATGAATTATGTCCTCTCATATAAGTATGTCCTGTTGAACAGCTAGTGTCCTGTCAGATGCTGAACAGCTAGAGTGCTATCAGATATTGAACAGCTAGAATCCTAATGTTGAATGGATTGAATTTTGAACATCTAGAGTCCTTTCAGATACTGAACAGCTCGTGTCCTTTCAGATAATGAACAGCTAGAGTCCTGTCAAATGTTGAACAGCTAGAGTCGTATCACATGTTGAACAGCTAGAGTTCTATTACTCCTGCTCTAAAGTCCTGTCAGATGTTGAACAGCTAGAGTCCTTTCAGATGTTAAACAGCTAATCCATCAGAGTCCATCAGATTTTGAACAGCTAGATTCCATTAGATTTTGAATAGCTGGAATCCTGATGTTGAATGAACTGAGTCATATGTTGTACAGGTAGAGTCATGTCAAACGCTGTACAGCTAAAGTCCTATCAGATGCTGAACAGAGTCCATCAGATTTTGAACAGCGAGAATCCGGATTTTGAATACATTGAGTCCTATCAGATGCTGAACAGCTTGGGTCCTGTCAGATGTTGAACAGCTAGAGTCCTGTCAGATTTTGAACAGCTAGAGTCCTTTCAGATGCTGAACCACGAGATTGCTATCAGATGTTGAAAAGCTAGAATCCTGATGTTGAATGAATTGAGTCCTGTCATAGAGTCATGTCAAATGCTTAACAGCTAAATTCCTGTCAGATACTGAACAGCTCGTGTCCGTTTAGACGCTGAAAAAGCTAGAGTCCTGTCAGATAATTTACAGCTAGATTCATAAGATGCTGAACACCTAGAGTCCTGTCGATGGTGAACAGCTAGTAAACTCTCAGATGCTGAACAGTCCATAAGATTTTGAACAGCTGATGTTGAAGGGATTGAGTCCTGTCATATGTTAGACAGCTAGAGTGCTATCAGATGTTGAACAGCTTGAATCCTGTTGTTGAATGAACTGAGTCATATGTTGTACAGGTAGAGTCATGTCAAATGCTGTACAGCTAAAGTCCTATCAGATGCTTAACAGAGTCCATCAGATTTTGAACAGCGAGAATCTGGTTGTTGAATATATTGAGTCCTATCAGATGCTGAACAGCTCGGGTCCTGTCATATGTTGAACAGCTAGAGTCCTTTCATATGCTGAACAGCTAGAATCGTGATGTTGAATGAATTGAGTCCTGTCATATGTTGTACAGCTAGAGTCATTTCAAATGCTGTAAAGCTAAAGTCCTATTAGATGTTGAACAGCTAGAGTCCTGTCAAATGTTGAACAGCTAGAGTCCTATCACATGTTGAACAGCTCGTGTCGTTTCAGATGTTGAACAGCTAGATTTCTGTCAGATGCTGAAAAGCTAGAATACTGTCAGATGTTGAAGAGCTAGAGTCCTATCACATGTTGAACAGCTCGTGTCGTTTCAGATGTTGAACAGCTAGAATCCTGATGTTGAATGAATTGAGTCCTGTCATATGTTGTACATCTACAGCCATGTCAAATGCTGAACAGCTGAAGTAAAGCTGAACATCCAAAGTCCTGTCAGATACTGAACAGCTCGTGTCCTGTCAGATGTTGAAAAGCTAGAGTCCTGTCAGATGTTGAACAGCAAACACGATGAACAGCAAAATCCATGAGATTGTGAACAGCTAGAATCCATTAGATTTTGAACAGCTGGAATCCTGATGTTGAATGAGTCCAAACCCATATGTTGAACAGCTAGAGTCATGTCAAATGCTGAACAGCTAGAGACCTGTCAGATGTTAAAAAGAACAGCTAGAGTGCTATCAGATGCAGATGTCGAGCTAGAGTCCTAGTTAAACAGCTAATCCATCAGAGTCCATCAGATTTTGAACAGCTAGAATCCATTAGATTGTGAACAGCTGGAATCCATTAGATTTTGAATAGCTGGAATCCTGATGTTGAATGAACTGAGTCATATGTTGTACAGGTAGAGTCATGTCAAACGCTGTACAGCTAAAGTCCTATCAGATGCTGAACAGAGTCCATCAGATTTTGAACAGCGAGAATCCGGTTGTTGAATACATTGAGTCCTATCAGAAGCTGAACAGCTTGGGTCCTGTCAGATGTTGAACAGCTAGAGTCCTATCAGATGCTGAACAGAGTCCATCAGATTTTGAACAGCGAGAATCTGGTTGTTGAATATATTGAGTCCTATCAGATGCTGAACAGCTCGGGTCCTGTCAGATGTTGAACAGCTAGAGTCCTTTCATATGCTGAACAGCTAGAATCGTGATGTTGAATGAATTGAGTCCTGTCATATGTTGTACAGCTAGAGTCATTTCAAATGCTGTAAAGCTAAAGTCCTATTAGATGTTGAACAGCTAGAAATCCTGATGTTGAATGAATTGAGTCCTGTCATATGTTGTACACCTACAGCCATGTCAAATGCTGAACAGCTGGAGTAAAGCTGAACATCTAAAGTACTGTCAGATACTGAACAGCTCGTGTCCTGTCAGATGTTGAACAGCTAGAGTCCTATCACACGATGAACAGCTAGAGTCCATCAGATTTTGAACAGCTAGAATCCATTAGATTTTGAACAGCTGGAATCCTGATGTTGAATGAGTCCGATCAAATGTTGAACATCTAGTGTCCTGTCAGATGCTGAACAGCTAGAGTGCTATCAGATGTTGAACAGCTAGAATCCTGATGTTGAATGAATTGAGTCCTGTCATATGTTGTACATCTACAGCCATGTCAAATGCTGAACAGCTGGAGTAAAGCTGAACATCCAAAGTCCTGTCAGATACTGAACAGCTCGTCCTGTCAGATGTTGAAACAGCTAGAGTCCTGTCAGATGTTGAACAGCTAGAGTGCTATCAGATGTTGAACAGCTAGAATCCTGATGTTGAAAGGGTTGAGTCCTGGCTTTTAATGTACAGCTAGATTCATGTCAGCAATTGAACAGCTAGACTTCTGTCAGATGCTGAAAAGCTAGAATACTGTCAGATGTTGAAGAGCTAGAGTCCTATCACATGTTGAACAGCTCGTGTCCTTTCAGATGTTGAACAGCTAGAATCCTGATGTTGAATGAATTGAGTCCTGTCATATGTTGTACATCTACAGCCATGTCAAATGCTGAACAGCTGAAGTAAAGCTGAACATCCAAAGTCCTGTCAGATACTGAACAGCTCGTGTCCTGTCAGATGTTGAAAAGCTAGAGTCCTGTCAGATGTTGAACAGCAAACACGATGAACAGCAAAATCCATGAGATTGTGAACAGCTAGAATCCATTAGATTTTGAACAGCTGGAATCCTGATGTTGAATGAGTCCAAACCCATGTTGAACAGCTAGAGTCATGTCAAATGCTGAACAGCTAGAGACCTGTCAGATGTTAAAAAGAACAGCTAGAGTGCTATCAGATGCAGATGTCGAGCTAGAGTCCTAGTTAAACAGCTAATCCATCAGAGTCCATCAGATTTTGAACAGCTAGAATCCATTAGATTTTGAACAGCTGGAATCCTGATGTTGAATGAGTCTGATCCAATGTTGAATATCTAGTGTCCTGTCAGATGCTGAACAGCTCTAGAGTGCTATCAGATGTTGAACAGCTAGAATCCTGATGTTGAAAGGATTGAGTCCTGGCTTATAATGTACAGCTAGAGTCATGTCAAATGCTGAACAGCTAGAGTCCTATCAAATGTTGAACAGCTCGTGTTCTTTCAGATGTTAAACAGCTAGAGTCCTGTCAGATGTTGAACAGCTAGAGTCCTGTCAGATGTTTAACTGCTATAGTCCTATCACATGTTGAACAGCTCGTGTCGTTTCAGATGTTGAACAGCTAGAATCCTGTTGTTGAATGATTTGGGTCCTGTCATATGTTGTACACCTACAGCCATGTCAAATGCTGAACAGCTGGAGTAAAGCTGAACATCCAAAGTCCTGTCAGATACTGAACAGCTCGTGTCCTGTCAGATGTTGAAACAGCTAGAGTCCTGTCAGATGTTGAACAGCTCGAGTCCTGTCACACGATGAACAGCAAAATCCATCAGATTGTGAACAGCTAGAATCCATTAGATTTTGAACAGCTGGAATCCTGATGTTGAATGAGTCCGATTCCATGTTGAACAGCTAGAGTCATGTCAGATGTTAAAAAGATAAAATCCTGTCAGATGTTGAACAGCTAGAGTCATGTCAAATGCTGAACAGATAGAGTCCTGTCAGATGCTGAACACATTAATCTGATGTTAAACAGCAAGAGTCCTGTCAGATGCTGAACAAATGAACTCCTGTCAAATGTTGAATAGCTGGAGTCTTGTCAGATGTTAAACAGCTAGAGCACTATAGATGCTGATCAGCTAGAGTCCTGTCAGGTGTTGTACAGCTAGATTTCAGTCAGATGCTGAAAAGCTAGAATACTGTAAGATGTTGAACAGCTAGAATACTGTCAGATGTTGAACAACTAGAGTCCAGTAAGATGCTGAACAGCTACTCCTTTCAGACTATAGTCCTATCAGATGATGATCAGATAGAGTCCATCAGATTTTGAACAGCTAGAATCCTGATGTTGAATATATCGAGTCCTGTAACATGTTGAACAACTAGAGTTCTATCACATGATGAACAGCCAGAGTCCATCAGATATTGAACAGCTAGATTACTATCAGATAATTTCCAGTTAATTTCCAGTTACTACAATCCGCTTTTGACATCATCCAGTCAGATTTGTTCCGTCTCAAACTTGTCCTAAATGCTGATAAAACAAAAGGGATGTTTTTTTCAAATAGGAAGGCGGTTCCAGCAGATCCTCCTCTGATTTTATCTTCAAATGGTGTCCCTATTGAGTTTGTTGATTCCTATAAATATCTGGGTATCCTGATCGATTCACATCTCTCTTTTAAACTCCACGTGGAAAACCTAGTGAAGAAATTGAAAGTTAAACTGGGTTTCTTTTTCAGAAACAGATCCTGTCTATCACTGAATGTCAGGAAACGCCTTGTGTCTGTGACTTTCCTTCCCTCCATTGATTACGGTGACATTCTCTACATGAATGCTCCTAAAAGCACCCTGCAGATGTTGGATGTGGTCTATCATGGTGCACTAAGATTCATAACTGGTTGTGATTATCGTACCCACCACTGCACCCTGTATTCACTGGTTAACTGGACATCATTAACCTCACGCAGACTCTTCCACTGGTACATTTTCATCTTTAAATCACTTCTTGGTCTGCTGCCCTCATACATCTCCTCCTACATGTCTTTGCGTGAGTGCAGCTACAGTGTGCGCTCTCAGGACATGATTACCTGCAGTGTTCCGTCAGTGAGGACTGAACTTGGAAAAAGGGCCTTCTCCTACTCTGCTCCTGCTTCATGGAATATCTTACAAAAAGATCTGAAGCTCTCGGCCCTGACCTCCCTAAATGGTTTTCAGAATCTGTTGGAATCCTGGCAAAAACCAATGCAGATTTGTTCCTGTCTTTGATTTTATACGTCTACCTTATAATGTTTTGCTAGTTTTTTGATACTTTGTTAAAAAAAAAAAAAAAAAAAATAATTTTGTTTTTTTTTCTCTCTTTTTGTTTTCTATTGTTTATTGTTTGTTTGTTTATTGTTTAATGAAATTCTATCACTGCTGTTCATTGTTCTTTAGTTTTAGCAGGTCGCTTTCGTAAATGAGCCCATGAGGTTCAAAAGATTTACCTGACTAAATAAAGGTTGAATGAATAATGTACAGCTAGACTCCTATAAGATGCTGAACAGCTAGAGTCCTGTCGATGGTGAACAGCTAGTAAACTCTCAGATGCTGAACAGTCCATAAGATTTTGAACAGCTGATGTTAAATGGATTGAGTCCTGTCATATGTTGTGCAGCTACAGTCATGTCTAATGCTTAACAGCTAAATTCCTGTCAGATGCTGAACAGCTAGAGTAATGGTAATCAGCTTGAGTCCAATTACATGTTGAACAGCTAGTGTCCTGTCAGATGCTGAACAGCTAGAGTCCTGTCAGATACTGAACAGCTAGAGTCCTGATGTTGTAAGGATTGAGTCCTGGCTTATAATGTACAGCTAGAGTCATGTAAAATGCTGAACAGCTAGAGTCCTGTCAGATGTTAAACAGATAAAATCATGTCAGATGTTGAACAGCTAGATTTCTGTCAGATGCTGAAAAGCTAGAATACTGTCAGATGTTGAAGAGCTAGAGTCCTATCACATGTTGAACAGCTCGTGTTCTTTCAGATGTTAAACAGCTAGAGTCCTTTCAGATGTTGAACAGCTAGAATCCTGTTGTTGAATGATTTGAGTCCTGTCATATGTTGTACATCTACAGCCATGTCAAATGCTGAACTGCTGGAGTAAAGCTGAACATCCAAAGTCAGATACTGAACAGCTAGAGTCCTGTCACACGATGAACAGCAAAATCCATCAGATTGTGAACAGCTAGAATCCATTAGATTTTGAACAGCTGGAATCCTGATGTTGAATGAGTCCAAACCCATGTTGAACAGCTAGAGTCATGTCAGATGTTAAAAAGATAAAATCCTGTCAGATGT
>JBBPBX010002103.1:0-28186 GCA_038048925.1 Garcialebias charrua | reverse complement strand
TCCTATCAGATCTGAACAGCTCGGGTCCTGTCAGATGTTGAACAGCTAGAGTCCTGTCAGATGTTGAACAGCTAGAGTCCTTTCATATGCTGAACAGCTAGAATCGTGATGTTGAATGAATTGAGTCCTGTCATATGTTGTACAGCTAGAGTCATTTCAAATGCTGTAAAGCTAAAGTCCTATTAGATGTTGAACAGCTAGAGTCCTGTCAAATGTTGAACAGCTAGAGTCCTATCACATGTTGAACAGCTCGTGTCGTTTCAGATGTTGAACAGCTAGAAATCCTGATGTTGAATGAATTGAGTCCTGTCATATGTTGTACACCTACAGCCATGTCAAATGCTGAACAGCTGGAGTAAAGCTGAACATCTAAAGTACTGTCAGATACTGAACAGCTCGTGTCCTGTCAGATGTTGAACAGCTAGAGTCCTATCACACGATGAACAGCTAGAGTCCATCAGATTTTGAACAGCTAGAATCCATTAGATTTTGAACAGCTGGAATCCTGATGTTGAATGAGTCCGATCAAATGTTGAACATCTAGTGTCCTGTCAGATGCTGAACAGCTAGAGTGCTATCAGATGTTGAACAGCTAGAATCCTGATGTTGAATGAATTGAGTCCTGTCATATGTTGTACATCTACAGCCATGTCAAATGCTGAACAGCTGGAGTAAAGCTGAACATCCAAAGTCCTGTCAGATACTGAACAGCTCGTGTCCTGTCAGATGTTGAAAAGCTAGAGTCCTGTCAGATGTTGAACAGCAAACACGATGAACAGCAAAATCCATGAGATTGTGAACAGCTAGAATCCATTAGATTTTGAACAGCTGGAATCCTGATGTTGAATGAGTCCAAACCCATATGTTGAACAGCTAGAGTCATGTCAAATGCTGAACAGCTAGAGACCTGTCAGATGTTAAAAAGAACAGCTAGAGTGCTATCAGATGCAGATGTCGAGCTAGAGTCCTAGTTAAACAGCTAATCCATCAGAGTCCATCAGATTTTGAACAGCTAGAATCCATTAGATTGTGAACAGCTGGAATCCATTAGATTTTGAATAGCTGGAATCCTGATGTTGAATGAACTGAGTCATATGTTGTACAGGTAGAGTCATGTCAAACGCTGTACAGCTAAAGTCCTATCAGATGCTGAACAGAGTCCATCAGATTTTGAACAGCGAGAATCCGGTTGTTGAATACATTGAGTCCTATCAGAAGCTGAACAGCTTGGGTCCTGTCAGATGTTGAACAGCTAGAGTCCTATCAGATGCTGAACAGAGTCCATCAGATTTTGAACAGCGAGAATCTGGTTGTTGAATATATTGAGTCCTATCAGATGCTGAACAGCTCGGGTCCTGTCAGATGTTGAACAGCTAGAGTCCTTTCATATGCTGAACAGCTAGAATCGTGATGTTGAATGAATTGAGTCCTGTCATATGTTGTACAGCTAGAGTCATTTCAAATGCTGTAAATGCTGAATTAGATGTTGAACAGCTAGAGTCCTATCACATGTTGAACAGCTCGTGTCGTTTCAGATGTTGAACAGCTAGAAATCCTGATGTTGAATGAATTGAGTCCTGTCATATGTTGTACACCTACAGCCATGTCAAATGCTGAACAGCTGGAGTAAAGCTGAACATCTAAAGTACTGTCAGATACTGAACAGCTCGTGTCCTGTCAGATGTTGAACAGCTAGAGTCCTATCACACGATGAACAGCTAGAGTCCATCAGATTTTGAACAGCTAGAATCCATTAGATTTTGAACAGCTGGAATCCTGATGTTGAATGAGTCCGATCAAATGTTGAACATCTAGTGTCCTGTCAGATGCTGAACAGCTAGAGTGCTATCAGATGTTGAACAGCTAGAATCCTGATGTTGAATGAATTGAGTCCTGTCATATGTTGTACATCTACAGCCATGTCAAATGCTGAACAGCTGGAGTAAAGCTGAACATCCAAAGTCCTGTCAGATACTGAACAGCTCGTCCTGTCAGATGTTGAAACAGCTAGAGTCCTGTCAGATGTTGAACAGCTAGAGTGCTATCAGATGTTGAACAGCTAGAATTCTGATGTTGAAAGGGTTGAGTCCTGGCTTTTAATGTACAGCTAGAGTCATGTCAGCAATTGAACAGCTAGATTTCTGTCAGATGCTGAAAAGCTAGAATACTGTCAGATGTTGAAGAGCTAGAGTCCTATCACATGTTGAACAGCTCGTGTCGTTTCAGATGTTGAACAGCTAGAATCCTGATGTTGAATGAATTGAGTCCTGTCATATGTTGTACATCTACAGCCATGTCAAATGCTGAACAGCTGAAGTAAAGCTGAACATCCAAAGTCCTGTCAGATACTGAACAGCTCGTGTCCTGTCAGATGTTGAAAAGCTAGAGTCCTGTCAGATGTTGAACAGCAAACACGATGAACAGCAAAATCCATGAGATTGTGAACAGCTAGAATCCATTAGATTTTGAACAGCTGGAATCCTGATGTTGAATGAGTCCAAACCCATATGTTGAACAGCTAGAGTCATGTCAAATGCTGAACAGCTAGAGACCTGTCAGATGTTAAAAAGAACAGCTAGAGTGCTATCAGATGCAGATGTCGAGCTAGAGTCCTAGTTAAACAGCTTTTGAACATCAGATTTTGAACAGCTAGAATCCATTAGATTGTGAACAGCTGGAATCCATTAGATTTTGAATAGCTGGAATCCTGATGTTGAATGAACTGAGTCATATGTTGTACAGGTAGAGTCATGTCAAACGCTGTACAGCTAAAGTCCTATCAGATGCTGAACAGAGTCCATCAGATTTTGAACAGCGAGAATCTGGTTGTTGAATATATTGAGTCCTATCAGATGCTGAACAGCTCGGGTCCTGTCAGATGTTGAACAGCTAGAGTCCTGTCAGATGTTGAACAGCTAGAGTCCTTTCATATGCTGAACAGCTAGAATCGTGATGTTGAATGAATTGAGTCCTGTCATATGTTGTACAGCTAGAGTCATTTCAAATGCTGTAAAGCTAAAGTCCTATTAGATGTTGAACAGCTAGAGTCCTGTCAAATGTTGAACAGCTAGAGTCCTATCACATGTTGAACAGCTCGTGTCGTTTCAGATGTTGAACAGCTAGAAATCCTGATGTTGAATGAATTGAGTCCTGTCATATGTTGTACACCTACAGCCATGTCAAATGCTGAACAGCTGGAGTAAAGCTGAACATCTAAAGTACTGTCAGATACTGAACAGCTCGTGTCCTGTCAGATGTTGAACAGCTAGAGTCCTATCACACGATGAACAGCTAGAGTCCATCAGATTTTGAACAGCTAGAATCCATTAGATTTTGAACAGCTGGAATCCTGATGTTGAATGAGTCCGATCAAATGTTGAACATCTAGTGTCCTGTCAGATGCTGAACAGCTAGAGTGCTATCAGATGTTGAACAGCTAGAATCCTGATGTTGAATGAATTGAGTCCTGTCATATGTTGTACATCTACAGCCATGTCAAATGCTGAACAGCTGGAGTAAAGCTGAACATCCAAAGTCCTGTCAGATACTGAACAGCTCGTCCTGTCAGATGTTGAAACAGCTAGAGTCCTGTCAGATGTTGAACAGCTAGAGTGCTATCAGATGTTGAACAGCTAGAATTCTGATGTTGAAAGGGTTGAGTCCTGGCTTTTAATGTACAGCTAGAGTCATGTCAGCAATTGAACAGCTAGATTTCTGTCAGATGCTGAAAAGCTAGAATACTGTCAGATGTTGAAGAGCTAGAGTCCTATCACATGTTGAACAGCTCGTGTCGTTTCAGATGTTGAACAGCTAGAATCCTGATGTTGAATGAATTGAGTCCTGTCATATGTTGTACATCTACAGCCATGTCAAATGCTGAACAGCTGAAGTAAAGCTGAACATCCAAAGTCCTGTCAGATACTGAACAGCTCGTGTCCTGTCAGATGTTGAAAAGCTAGAGTCCTGTCAGATGTTGAACAGCAAACACGATGAACAGCAAAATCCATGAGATTGTGAACAGCTAGAATCCATTAGATTTTGAACAGCTGGAATCCTGATGTTGAATGAGTCCAAACCCATGTTGAACAGCTAGAGTCATGTCAAATGCTGAACAGCTAGAGACCTGTCAGATGTTAAAAAGAACAGCTAGAGTGCTATCAGATGCAGATGTCGAGCTAGAGTCCTAGTTAAACAGCTAATCCATCAGAGTCCATCAGATTTTGAACAGCTAGAATCCATTAGATTGTGAACAGCTGGAATCCATTAGATTTTGAATAGCTGGAATCCTGATGTTGAATGAGTCCAAACCCATATGTTGAACAGCTAGAGTCATGTCAAATGCTGAACAGCTAGAGACCTGTCAGATGTTAAAAAGAACAGCTAGAGTGCTATCAGATGCAGATGTCGAGCTAGAGTCCTAGTTAAACAGCTAATCCATCAGAGTCCATCAGATTTTGAACAGCTAGAATCCATTAGATTTTGAACAGCTAGAATCCATTAGATTGTGAACAGCTGGAATCCATTAGATTTTGAATAGCTGGAATCCTGATGTTGAATGAACTGAGTCATATGTTGTACAGGTAGAGTCATGTCAAACGCTGTACAGCTAAAGTCCTATCAGATGCTGAACAGAGTCCAGATTTTGAACAGCGAGAATCCGGTTGTTGAATACATTGAGTCCTATCAGAAGCTGAACAGCTTGGGTCCTGTCAGATGTTGAACTATCAGTCCTATCAGATGCTGAACAGAGTCCATCAGATTTTGAACAGCGAGAATCTTGTTGTTGAATATATTGAGTCCTATCAGATGCTGAACAGCTTGGGTCCTGTCAGATGTTGAACAGCTAGAGTCCTTTCATATGCTGAAAATGCTGTAAAGTCCTATTAGATGTTGAACAGCTAGAGTCCTATCACATGTTGAACAGCTCGTGTCGTTTCAGATGTTGAACAGCTAGAAATCCTGATGTTGAATGAATTGAGTCCTGTCATATGTTGTACACCTACAGCCATGTCAAATGCTGAACAGCTGGAGTAAAGCTGAACATCTAAAGTACTGTCAGATACTGAACAGCTCGTGTCCTGTCAGATGTTGAACAGCTAGAGTCCTATCACACGATGAACAGCTAGAGTCCATCAGATTTTGAACAGCTAGAATCCATTAGATTTTGAACAGCTGGAATCCTGATGTTGAATGAGTCCGATCAAATGTTGAACATCTAGTGTCCTGTCAGATGCTGAACAGCTAGAGTGCTATCAGATGTTGAACAGCTAGAATCCTGATGTTGAATGAATTGAGTCCTGTCATATGTTGTACATCTACAGCCATGTCAAATGCTGAACAGCTGGAGTAAAGCTGAACATCCAAAGTCCTGTCAGATACTGAACAGCTCGTCCTGTCAGATGTTGAAACAGCTAGAGTCCTGTCAGATGTTGAACAGCTAGAGTGCTATCAGATGTTGAACAGCTAGAATCCTGATGTTGAAAGGGTTGAGTCCTGGCTTTTAATGTACAGCTAGAGTCATGTCAGCAATTGAACAGCTAGATTTCTGTCAGATGCTGAAAAGCTAGAATACTGTCAGATGTTGAAGAGCTAGAGTCCTATCACATGTTGAACAGCTCGTGTCGTTTCAGATGTTGAACAGCTAGAATCCTGATGTTGAATGAATTGAGTCCTGTCATATGTTGTACATCTACAGCCATGTCAAATGCTGAACAGCTGAAGTAAAGCTGAACATCCAAAGTCCTGTCAGATACTGAACAGCTCGTGTCCTGTCAGATGTTGAAAAGCTAGAGTCCTGTCAGATGTTGAACAGCAAACACGATGAACAGCAAAATCCATCAGATTGTGAACAGCTAGAATCCATTAGATTTTGAACAGCTGGAATCCTGATGTTGAATGAGTCCAAACCCATGTTGAACAGCTAGAGTCATGTCAAATGCTGAACAGCTAGAGACCTGTCAGATGTTAAAAAGAACAGCTAGAGTGCTATCAGATGCAGATGTCGAGCTAGAGTCCTAGTTAAACAGCTAATCCATCAGAGTCCATCAGATTTTGAACAGCTAGAATCCATTAGATTTTGAACAGCTGGAATCCTGATGTTGAATGAGTCTGATCCAATGTTGAATATCTAGTGTCCTGTCAGATGCTGAACAGCTCTAGAGTGCTATCAGATGTTGAACAGCTAGAATCCTGATGTTGAAAGGATTGAGTCCTGGCTTATAATGTACAGCTAGAGTCATGTCAAATGCTGAACAGCTAGAGTCCTATCAAATGTTGAACAGCTCGTGTTCTTTCAGATGTTAAACAGCTAGAGTCCTGTCAGATGTTGAACAGCTAGAGTCCTGTCAGATGTTTAACTGCTATAGTCCTATCACATGTTGAACAGCTCGTGTCGTTTCAGATGTTGAACAGCTAGAATCCTGTTGTTGAATGATTTGGGTCCTGTCATATGTTGTACACCTACAGCCATGTCAAATGCTGAACAGCTGGAGTAAAGCTGAACATCCAAAGTCCTGTCAGATACTGAACAGCTCGTGTCCTGTCAGATGTTGAAACAGCTAGAGTCCTGTCAGACGATGAACAGCAAAATCCATCAGATTGTGAACAGCTAGAATCCATTAGATTTTGAACAGCTGGAATCCTGATGTTGAATGAGTCCGATTCCATGTTGAACAGCTAGAGTCATGTCAAATGCTGAACAGATAGAGTCCTGTCAGATGCTGAACACATTAATCTGATGTTAAACAGCAAGAGTCCTGTGATGCTGCTCAGATGCTGAACAAATGAACTCCTGTAAAATGTTGAATAGCTGGAGTCTTGTCAGATGTTAAACAGCTAGAGCACTATAGATGCTGATCAGCTAGAGTCCTGTCAGGTGTTGTACAGCTAGATTTCAGTCAGATGCTGAAAAGCTAGAATACTGTAAGATGTTGAACAGCTAGAATACTGTCAGATGTTGAACAACTAGAGTCCAGTAAGATGCTGAAGAGCTACTCCTTTCAGACTATAGTCCTATCAGATGATGATCAGATAGAGTACATCAGATTTTGAACAGCTAGAATCCTGATGTTGAATATATCGAGTCCTGTAACATGTTGAACAACTAGAGTTCTATCACATGATGAACAGCCAGAGTCCATCAGATATTGAACAGCTAGATTACTATCAGATAATGTACAGCTAGACTCCTATAAGATGCTGAACAGCTAGAGTCCTGTCGATGGTGAACAGCTAGTAAACTCTCAGATGCTGAACAGTCCATAAGATTTTGAACAGCTGATGTTAAATGGATTGAGTCCTGTCATATGTTGTGCAGCTACAGTCATGTCTAATGCTTAACAGCTAAATTCCTGTCAGATGCTGAACAGCTAGAGTAATGGTAATCAGCTTGAGTCCAATTACATGTTGAACAGCTAGTGTCCTGTCAGATGCTGAACAGCTAGAGTCCTGTCAGATACTGAACAGCTAGAGTCCTGATGTTGTAAGGATTGAGTCCTGGCTTATAATGTACAGCTAGAGTCATGTAAAATGCTGAACAGCTAGAGTCCTGTCAGATGTTAAACAGATAAAATCATGTCAGATGTTGAACAGCTAGATTTCTGTCAGATGCTGAAAAGCTAGAATACTGTCAGATGTTGAAGAGCTAGAGTCCTATCACATGTTGAACAGCTCGTGTTCTTTCAGATGTTAAACAGCTAGAGTCCTTTCAGATGTTGAACAGCTAGAGTCCTGTCACACGATGAACAGCAAAATCCATCAGATTGTGAACAGCTAGAATCCATTAGATTTTGAACAGCTGGAATCCTGATGTTGAATGAGTCCAAACCCATGTTGAACAGCTAGAGTCATGTCAGATGTTAAAAAGATAAAATCCTGTCAGATGTTGAACAGCTAGAGTCCTATCAGATGTTAAAAAATAAAATCCTGTTAGATGTTGAACAGCTAGAGTCCTATCGGATGCTGAACACATTAATCTGATGTTAAACAGCAAGAGTCCTGTCAGATGCTAAACAAATGAACTCCTGTCAAATGTTGAATAGCTGGAGTCTTGTCAGATGTTAAACAGCTAGAGCACTATAGATGCTGATCAGCTAGAGTCCTGTCAGGTGTTGTACAGCTAGATTTCTGTCAGATGCTGAAAAGCTAGAATACTGTAAAATGTTGAACAGCTAGAATACTGTCAGATGTTGAACAACTAGAGTCCAGTAAGATGCTGAACAGCTACTCCTTTCAGACTATAGTCCTATCAGATGATGATCAGATAGAGTCCATCAGATTTTGAACAGCTAGAATCCTGATGTTGAATATATCTAGTCCTGTAACATGTTGAACAACTAGAGTTCTATCACATGATGAAAAGCCAGAGTCCATCAGATATTGAACAGCTGGATTACTATCAGATAATGTACAGCTAGACTCCTATAAGATGCTGAACAGCTTGAGTCCTGTCGATGGTGAACAGCTAGTAAACTCTCAGATGCTGAACAGTCCATAAGATTTTGAACAGCTAATGTTAAATGGATTGAGTCCTGTCATATGTTGTACAGCTAGAGTCCTATCAGATACTGAACAGCTAGAGTCTTAATCACATGTTAAAAAGCTAGAGTCCTTTCAGATGCTGAACCGCGAGATTGCTATCAGATGTTGAACAGCTAGAATCCTGATGTTGAATGAATTGAGTCCTGTCATGTTGTGCAGCTAGAGTCATGTCTAATGCTTAACAGCTAAATTCCTGTCAGATGCTGAACAGCTAGAGTCCATTAGATTTTGAACAGCTAGAATCCTGATGTTGAATGAATTGAATGCTGAACACATTGAGTCCTGTCAGATAATGAACAGCTAGAATCCTGATGTTGTAAGGATTGAGTCCTGGCTTATAATGTACAGCTAGAGTCATGTAAAATGCTGAACAGCTAGAGTCCTGTCAGATGTTAAACAGATAAAATCATGTCAGATGTTGAACAGCTAGATTTCTGTCAGATGCTGAAAAGCTAGAATACTGTCAGATGTTGAAGAGCTAGAGTCCTATCACATGTTGAACAGCTCGTGTTCTTTCAGATGTTAAACAGCTAGAGTCCTGTCACACGATGAACAGCAAAATCCATCAGATTGTGAACAGCTAGAATCCATTAGATTTTGAACAGCTGGAATCCTGATGTTGAATGAGTCCAAACCCATGTTGAACAGCTAGAGTCATGTCAGATGTTAAAAAGATAAAATCCTGTCAGATGTTGAACAGCTAGAGTCCTATCAGATGTTAAAAAATAAAATCCTGTTAGATGTTGAACAGCTAGAGTCCTATCGGATGCTGAACACATTAATCTGATGTTAAACAGCAAGAGTCCTGTCAGATGCTAAACAAATGAACTCCTGTCAAATGTTGAATAGCTGGAGTCTTGTCAGATGTTAAACAGCTAGAGCACTATAGATGCTGATCAGCTAGAGTCCTGTCAGGTGTTGTACAGCTAGATTTCTGTCAGATGCTGAAAAGCTAGAATACTGTAAAATGTTGAACAGCTAGAATACTGTCAGATGTTGAACAACTAGAGTCCAGTAAGATGCTGAACAGCTACTCCTTTCAGACTATAGTCCTATCAGATGATGATCAGATAGAGTCCATCAGATTTTGAACAGCTAGAATCCTGATGTTGAATATATCTAGTCCTGTAACATGTTGAACAACTAGAGTTCTATCACATGATGAAAAGCCAGAGTCCATCAGATATTGAACAGCTGGATTACTATCAGATAATGTACAGCTAGACTCCTATAAGATGCTGAACAGCTTGAGTCCTGTCGATGGTGAACAGCTAGTAAACTCTCAGATGCTGAACAGTCCATAAGATTTTGAACAGCTAATGTTAAATGGATTGAGTCCTGTCATATGTTGTACAGCTAGAGTCCTATCAGATACTGAACAGCTAGAGTCTTAATCACATGTTAAAAAGCTAGAGTCCTTTCAGATGCTGAACCGCGAGATTGCTATCAGATGTTGAACAGCTAGAATCCTGATGTTGAATGAATTGAGTCCTGTCATGTTGTGCAGCTAGAGTCATGTCTAATGCTTAACAGCTAAATTCCTGTCAGATGCTGAACAGCTAGAGTCCATTAGATTTTGAACAGCTAGAATCCTGATGTTGAATGAATTGAATGCTGAACACATTGAGTCCTGTCAGATAATGAACAGCTAGAATCCTGATGTTGTAAGGATTGAGTCCTGGCTTATAATGTACAGCTAGAGTCATGTAAAATGCTGAACAGCTAGAATCCTGTCAGATGTTAAACAGATAAAATCATGTCAGATCTTGAACAGCTAGATTTCTGTCAGATGCTGAAAAGCTAGAATACTATCAGATGTTGAAGAGCTAGAGTCCTATCACATGTTGAACAGCTCGTGTTCTTTCAGATGTTAAACAGCTAGAGTCCTTTCAGATGTTGAACAGCTAGAGTCCTATCACATGTTGAACAGCTCGTGTCGTTTCAGATGTTGAACAGCTAGAATCCTGATGTTGAATGAATTGAGTCCTGTCATATGTTGTACATCTACAGCCATATCAATTGCTGAACAGCTAAAGTAAAGCTGAACATCCAAAGTCAGATACTGAACAGCTCGTGTCCTGTCAGATGTTGAAACAGCTAGAGTCCTGTCAGATACTGAACAACTCGTGTCCGTTTAGACGTTGAAACAGCTAGAGTCCTGTCAGATGTTGAACAGCAAAATCCATCAGATTGTTAACAGCTAGAATCCATTAGATTTTGAGCAGCTGGAATCCTGATGTTGAATGAGTCCGATCCCATGTTGAACAGCTAGAGTCATGTCAAATGCTGAACAGCTAGAATCCTGTTAAAAAGATAAAATCCTGTCAGATGTTGAACAGCTAGAGTCCTATCAGATGCTGAACACATTAATCTGATGTTAAACAGCAAGAGTCCTATCAGAAGCTGAACAAATGAACTCCTGTCAAATGTTGAATCGCTTGTCAGATGTTAAACAGCTAGAGTTCTATCACTCTAGCTCTAAAGTCCTGTCAGATGTTGAACAGCTAGAGTCCTATCACATGTTTGACACATGCTCGTGTCGTTTCAGATGTTTAACAGCTAGAATCCTGATGTTGAATGCATTGAGTCCTGTCATATGTTGTACACCTACAGCCATGTCAAATGCTGAACAGCTGGAGTAAAGCTGAACATCTAAAGTACTTTCAGATACTGAACAGCTCGTGTCCTATCAGATGTTGAAACAGCTAGAGTCCTGTCAGATGTTGAACAGCTAGAGTCCTGTCACACGATGAACAGCAAAATCCATCAGATTGTGAACAGCTAGAATCCATTAGATTTTGAACAGCTGGAATCCTGATGTTGAATGAGTCCAAACCCATGTTGAACAGCTAGAGTCATGTCAAATGCTGAACAGCTAGAGACCTGTCAGATGTTAAAAAGAACAGCTAGAGTGCTATCAGATGCAGATGTCGAGCTAGAGTCCTAGTTAAACAGCTAATCCATCAGAGTCCATCAGATTTTGAACAGCTAGAATCCATTAGATTTTGAACAGCTGGAATCCTGATGTTGAATGAGTCTGATCCAATGTTGAATATCTAGTGTCCTGTCAGATGCTGAACAGCTCTAGAGTGCTATCAGATGTTGAACAGCTAGAATCCTGATGTTGAAAGGATTGAGTCCTGGCTTATAATG
This sequence comes from Garcialebias charrua, assembly GCA_038048925.1. NCBI lineage: Eukaryota > Metazoa > Chordata > Actinopteri > Cyprinodontiformes > Rivulidae > Garcialebias > Garcialebias charrua. Next base: position 16,495 of record JBBPBX010002103.1, on the reverse strand, counting down.
TGCAGCTAGAGTCATGTCAAATGCTGAACAGCTAGAGTCCTATCAAATGTTGAACAGCTCGTGTTCTTTCAGATGTTAAACAGCTAGAGTCCTGTCAGATGTTGAACAGCTAGAGTCCTGTCAGATGTTTAACTGCTATAGTCCTATCACATGTTGAACAGCTCGTGTCGTTTCAGATGTTGAACAGCTAGAATCCTGTTGTTGAATGATTTGGGTCCTGTCATATGTTGTACACCTACAGCCATGTCAAATGCTGAACAGCTGGAGTAAAGCTGAACATCCAAAGTCCTGTCAGATACTGAACAGCTCGTGTCCTGTCAGATGTTGAAACAGCTATAGTCCTGTCAGATGTTGAACAGCTCGAGTCCTGTCACACGATGAACAGCAAAATCCATCAGATTGTGAACAGCTAGAATCCATTAGATTTTGAACAGCTGGAATCCTGATGTTGAATGAGTCCGATTCCATGTTGAACAGCTAGAGTCATGTCAAATGCTGAACAGATAGAGTCCTGTCAGATGCTGAACACATTAATCTGATGTTAAACAGCAAGAGTCCTGTCAGATGCTGAACAAATGAACTCCTGTCAAATGTTGAATAGCTGGAGTCTTGTCAGATGTTAAACAGCTAGAGCACTATAGATGCTGATCAGCTAGAGTCCTGTCAGGTGTTGTACAGCTAGATTTCAGTCAGATGCTGAAAAGCTAGAATACTGTAAGATGTTGAACAGCTAGAATACTGTCAGATGTTGAACAACTAGAGTCCAGTAAGATGCTGAAGAGCTACTCCTTTCAGACTATAGTCCTATCAGATGATGATCAGATAGAGTACATCAGATTTTGAACAGCTAGAATCCTGATGTTGAATATATCGAGTCCTGTAACATGTTGAACAACTAGAGTTCTATCACATGATGAACAGCCAGAGTCCATCAGATATTGAACAGCTAGATTACTATCAGATAATGTACAGCTAGACTCCTATAAGATGCTGAACAGCTAGAGTCCTGTCGATGGTGAACAGCTAGTAAACTCTCAGATGCTGAACAGTCCATAAGATTTTGAACAGCTGATGTTAAATGGATTGAGTCCTGTCATATGTTGTGCAGCTACAGTCATGTCTAATGCTTAACAGCTAAATTCCTGTCAGATGCTGAACAGCTAGAGTAATGGTAATCAGCTTGAGTCCAATTACATGTTGAACAGCTAGTGTCCTGTCAGATGCTGAACAGCTAGAGTCCTGTCAGATACTGAACAGCTAGAGTCCTGATGTTGTAAGGATTGAGTCCTGGCTTATAATGTACAGCTAGAGTCATGTAAAATGCTGAACAGCTAGAGTCCTGTCAGATGTTAAACAGATAAAATCATGTCAGATGTTGAACAGCTAGATTTCTGTCAGATGCTGAAAAGCTAGAATACTGTCAGATGTTGAAGAGCTAGAGTCCTATCACATGTTGAACAGCTCGTGTTCTTTCAGATGTTAAACAGCTAGAGTCCTTTCAGATGTTGAACAGCTAGAGTCCTGTCACACGATGAACAGCAAAATCCATCAGATTGTGAACAGCTAGAATCCATTAGATTTTGAACAGCTGGAATCCTGATGTTGAATGAGTCCAAACCCATGTTGAACAGCTAGAGTCATGTCAGATGTTAAAAAGATAAAATCCTGTCAGATGTTGAACAGCTAGAGTCCTATCAGATGTTAAAAAATAAAATCCTGTTAGATGTTGAACAGCTAGAGTCCTATCGGATGCTGAACACATTAATCTGATGTTAAACAGCAAGAGTCCTGTCAGATGCTAAACAAATGAACTCCTGTCAAATGTTGAATAGCTGGAGTCTTGTCAGATGTTAAACAGCTAGAGCACTATAGATGCTGATCAGCTAGAGTCCTGTCAGGTGTTGTACAGCTAGATTTCTGTCAGATGCTGAAAAGCTAGAATACTGTAAAATGTTGAACAGCTAGAATACTGTCAGATGTTGAACAACTAGAGTCCAGTAAGATGCTGAACAGCTACTCCTTTCAGACTATAGTCCTATCAGATGATGATCAGATAGAGTCCATCAGATTTTGAACAGCTAGAATCCTGATGTTGAATATATCTAGTCCTGTAACATGTTGAACAACTAGAGTTCTATCACATGATGAAAAGCCAGAGTCCATCAGATATTGAACAGCTGGATTACTATCAGATAATGTACAGCTAGACTCCTATAAGATGCTGAACAGCTTGAGTCCTGTCGATGGTGAACAGCTAGTAAACTCTCAGATGCTGAACAGTCCATAAGATTTTGAACAGCTAATGTTAAATGGATTGAGTCCTGTCATATGTTGTACAGCTAGAGTCCTATCAGATACTGAACAGCTAGAGTCTTAATCACATGTTAAAAAGCTAGAGTCCTTTCAGATGCTGAACCGCGAGATTGCTATCAGATGTTGAACAGCTAGAATCCTGATGTTGAATGAATTGAGTCCTGTCATGTTGTGCAGCTAGAGTCATGTCTAATGCTTAACAGCTAAATTCCTGTCAGATGCTGAACAGCTAGAGTCCATTAGATTTTGAACAGCTAGAATCCTGATGTTGAATGAATTGAATGCTGAACACATTGAGTCCTGTCAGATAATGAACAGCTAGAATCCTGATGTTGTAAGGATTGAGTCCTGGCTTATAATGTACAGCTAGAGTCATGTAAAATGCTGAACAGCTAGAGTCCTGTCAGATGTTAAACAGATAAAATCATGTCAGATGTTGAACAGCTAGATTTCTGTCAGATGCTGAAAAGCTAGAATACTGTCAGATGTTGAAGAGCTAGAGTCCTATCACATGTTGAACAGCTCGTGTTCTTTCAGATGTTAAACAGCTAGAGTCCTGTCACACGATGAACAGCAAAATCCATCAGATTGTGAACAGCTAGAATCCATTAGATTTTGAACAGCTGGAATCCTGATGTTGAATGAGTCCAAACCCATGTTGAACAGCTAGAGTCATGTCAGATGTTAAAAAGATAAAATCCTGTCAGATGTTGAACAGCTAGAGTCCTATCAGATGTTAAAAAATAAAATCCTGTTAGATGTTGAACAGCTAGAGTCCTATCGGATGCTGAACACATTAATCTGATGTTAAACAGCAAGAGTCCTGTCAGATGCTAAACAAATGAACTCCTGTCAAATGTTGAATAGCTGGAGTCTTGTCAGATGTTAAACAGCTAGAGCACTATAGATGCTGATCAGCTAGAGTCCTGTCAGGTGTTGTACAGCTAGATTTCTGTCAGATGCTGAAAAGCTAGAATACTGTAAAATGTTGAACAGCTAGAATACTGTCAGATGTTGAACAACTAGAGTCCAGTAAGATGCTGAACAGCTACTCCTTTCAGACTATAGTCCTATCAGATGATGATCAGATAGAGTCCATCAGATTTTGAACAGCTAGAATCCTGATGTTGAATATATCTAGTCCTGTAACATGTTGAACAACTAGAGTTCTATCACATGATGAAAAGCCAGAGTCCATCAGATATTGAACAGCTGGATTACTATCAGATAATGTACAGCTAGACTCCTATAAGATGCTGAACAGCTTGAGTCCTGTCGATGGTGAACAGCTAGTAAACTCTCAGATGCTGAACAGTCCATAAGATTTTGAACAGCTAATGTTAAATGGATTGAGTCCTGTCATATGTTGTACAGCTAGAGTCCTATCAGATACTGAACAGCTAGAGTCTTAATCACATGTTAAAAAGCTAGAGTCCTTTCAGATGCTGAACCGCGAGATTGCTATCAGATGTTGAACAGCTAGAATCCTGATGTTGAATGAATTGAGTCCTGTCATGTTGTGCAGCTAGAGTCATGTCTAATGCTTAACAGCTAAATTCCTGTCAGATGCTGAACAGCTAGAGTCCATTAGATTTTGAACAGCTAGAATCCTGATGTTGAATGAATTGAATGCTGAACACATTGAGTCCTGTCAGATAATGAACAGCTAGAATCCTGATGTTGTAAGGATTGAGTCCTGGCTTATAATGTACAGCTAGAGTCATGTAAAATGCTGAACAGCTAGAATCCTGTCAGATGTTAAACAGATAAAATCATGTCAGATCTTGAACAGCTAGATTTCTGTCAGATGCTGAAAAGCTAGAATACTATCAGATGTTGAAGAGCTAGAGTCCTATCACATGTTGAACAGCTCGTGTTCTTTCAGATGTTAAACAGCTAGAGTCCTTTCAGATGTTGAACAGCTAGAGTCCTATCACATGTTGAACAGCTCGTGTCGTTTCAGATGTTGAACAGCTAGAATCCTGATGTTGAATGAATTGAGTCCTGTCATATGTTGTACATCTACAGCCATATCAATTGCTGAACAGCTAAAGTAAAGCTGAACATCCAAAGTCAGATACTGAACAGCTCGTGTCCTGTCAGATGTTGAAACAGCTAGAGTCCTGTCAGATACTGAACAACTCGTGTCCGTTTAGACGTTGAAACAGCTAGAGTCCTGTCAGATGTTGAACAGCAAAATCCATCAGATTGTTAACAGCTAGAATCCATTAGATTTTGAGCAGCTGGAATCCTGATGTTGAATGAGTCCGATCCCATGTTGAACAGCTAGAGTCATGTCAAATGCTGAACAGCTAGAATCCTGTCAGATGTTAAAAAGATAAAATCCTGTCAGATGTTGAACAGCTAGAGTCCTATCAGATGCTGAACACATTAATCTGATGTTAAACAGCAAGAGTCCTATCAGAAGCTGAACAAATGAACTCCTGTCAAATGTTGAATCGCTTGTCAGATGTTAAACAGCTAGAGTTCTATCACTCTAGCTCTAAAGTCCTGTCAGATGTTGAACAGCTAGAGTCCTATCACATGTTTGACACATGCTCGTGTCGTTTCAGATGTTTAACAGCTAGAATCCTGATGTTGAATGCATTGAGTCCTGTCATATGTTGTACACCTACAGCCATGTCAAATGCTGAACAGCTGGAGTAAAGCTGAACATCTAAAGTACTTTCAGATACTGAACAGCTCGTGTCCTATCAGATGTTGAAACAGCTAGAGTCCTGTCAGATGTTGAACAGCTAGAGTCCTGTCACACGATGAACAGCAAAATCCATCAGATTGTGAACAGCTAGAATCCATTAGATTTTGAACAGCTGGAATCCTGATGTTGAATGAGTCCAAACCCATGTTGAACAGCTAGAGTCATGTCAAATGCTGAACAGCTAGAGACCTGTCAGATGTTAAAAAGAACAGCTAGAGTGCTATCAGATGCAGATGTCGAGCTAGAGTCCTAGTTAAACAGCTAATCCATCAGAGTCCATCAGATTTTGAACAGCTAGAATCCATTAGATTTTGAACAGCTGGAATCCTGATGTTGAATGAGTCTGATCCAATGTTGAATATCTAGTGTCCTGTCAGATGCTGAACAGCTCTAGAGTGCTATCAGATGTTGAACAGCTAGAATCCTGATGTTGAAAGGATTGAGTCCTGGCTTATAATGTGCAGCTAGAGTCATGTCAAATGCTGAACAGCTAGAGTCCTATCAAATGTTGAACAGCTCGTGTTCTTTCAGATGTTAAACAGCTAGAGTCCTGTCAGATGTTGAACAGCTAGAGTCCTGTCAGATGTTTAACTGCTATAGTCCTATCACATGTTGAACAGCTCGTGTCGTTTCAGATGTTGAACAGCTAGAATCCTGTTGTTGAATGATTTGGGTCCTGTCATATGTTGTACACCTACAGCCATGTCAAATGCTGAACAGCTGGAGTAAAGCTGAACATCCAAAGTCCTGTCAGATACTGAACAGCTCGTGTCCTGTCAGATGTTGAAACAGCTATAGTCCTGTCAGATGTTGAACAGCTCGAGTCCTGTCACACGATGAACAGCAAAATCCATCAGATTGTGAACAGCTAGAATCCATTAGATTTTGAACAGCTGGAATCCTGATGTTGAATGAGTCCGATTCCATGTTGAACAGCTAGAGTCATGTCAAATGCTGAACAGATAGAGTCCTGTCAGATGCTGAACACATTAATCTGATGTTAAACAGCAAGAGTCCTGTCAGATGCTGAACAAATGAACTCCTGTCAAATGTTGAATAGCTGGAGTCTTGTCAGATGTTAAACAGCTAGAGCACTATAGATGCTGATCAGCTAGAGTCCTGTCAGGTGTTGTACAGCTAGATTTCAGTCAGATGCTGAAAAGCTAGAATACTGTAAGATGTTGAACAGCTAGAATACTGTCAGATGTTGAACAACTAGAGTCCAGTAAGATGCTGAAGAGCTACTCCTTTCAGACTATAGTCCTATCAGATGATGATCAGATAGAGTACATCAGATTTTGAACAGCTAGAATCCTGATGTTGAATATATCGAGTCCTGTAACATGTTGAACAACTAGAGTTCTATCACATGATGAACAGCCAGAGTCCATCAGATATTGAACAGCTAGATTACTATCAGATAATGTACAGCTAGACTCCTATAAGATGCTGAACAGCTAGAGTCCTGTCGATGGTGAACAGCTAGTAAACTCTCAGATGCTGAACAGTCCATAAGATTTTGAACAGCTGATGTTAAATGGATTGAGTCCTGTCATATGTTGTGCAGCTACAGTCATGTCTAATGCTTAACAGCTAAATTCCTGTCAGATGCTGAACAGCTAGAGTAATGGTAATCAGCTTGAGTCCAATTACATGTTGAACAGCTAGTGTCCTGTCAGATGCTGAACAGCTAGAGTCCTGTCAGATACTGAACAGCTAGAGTCCTGATGTTGTAAGGATTGAGTCCTGGCTTATAATGTACAGCTAGAGTCATGTAAAATGCTGAACAGCTAGAGTCCTGTCAGATGTTAAACAGATAAAATCATGTCAGATGTTGAACAGCTAGATTTCTGTCAGATGCTGAAAAGCTAGAATACTGTCAGATGTTGAAGAGCTAGAGTCCTATCACATGTTGAACAGCTCGTGTTCTTTCAGATGTTAAACAGCTAGAGTCCTTTCAGATGTTGAACAGCTAGAGTCCTGTCACACGATGAACAGCAAAATCCATCAGATTGTGAACAGCTAGAATCCATTAGATTTTGAACAGCTGGAATCCTGATGTTGAATGAGTCCAAACCCATGTTGAACAGCTAGAGTCATGTCAGATGTTAAAAAGATAAAATCCTGTCAGATGTTGAACAGCTAGAGTCCTATCAGATGTTAAAAAATAAAATCCTGTTAGATGTTGAACAGCTAGAGTCCTATCGGATGCTGAACACATTAATCTGATGTTAAACAGCAAGAGTCCTGTCAGATGCTAAACAAATGAACTCCTGTCAAATGTTGAATAGCTGGAGTCTTGTCAGATGTTAAACAGCTAGAGCACTATAGATGCTGATCAGCTAGAGTCCTGTCAGGTGTTGTACAGCTAGATTTCTGTCAGATGCTGAAAAGCTAGAATACTGTAAAATGTTGAACAGCTAGAATACTGTCAGATGTTGAACAACTAGAGTCCAGTAAGATGCTGAACAGCTACTCCTTTCAGACTATAGTCCTATCAGATGATGATCAGATAGAGTCCATCAGATTTTGAACAGCTAGAATCCTGATGTTGAATATATCTAGTCCTGTAACATGTTGAACAACTAGAGTTCTATCACATGATGAAAAGCCAGAGTCCATCAGATATTGAACAGCTGGATTACTATCAGATAATGTACAGCTAGACTCCTATAAGATGCTGAACAGCTTGAGTCCTGTCGATGGTGAACAGCTAGTAAACTCTCAGATGCTGAACAGTCCATAAGATTTTGAACAGCTAATGTTAAATGGATTGAGTCCTGTCATATGTTGTACAGCTAGAGTCCTATCAGATACTGAACAGCTAGAGTCTTAATCACATGTTAAAAAGCTAGAGTCCTTTCAGATGCTGAACCGCGAGATTGCTATCAGATGTTGAACAGCTAGAATCCTGATGTTGAATGAATTGAGTCCTGTCATGTTGTGCAGCTAGAGTCATGTCTAATGCTTAACAGCTAAATTCCTGTCAGATGCTGAACAGCTAGAGTCCATTAGATTTTGAACAGCTAGAATCCTGATGTTGAATGAATTGAATGCTGAACACATTGAGTCCTGTCAGATAATGAACAGCTAGAATCCTGATGTTGTAAGGATTGAGTCCTGGCTTATAATGTACAGCTAGAGTCATGTAAAATGCTGAACAGCTAGAGTCCTGTCAGATGTTAAACAGATAAAATCATGTCAGATGTTGAACAGCTAGATTTCTGTCAGATGCTGAAAAGCTAGAATACTGTCAGATGTTGAAGAGCTAGAGTCCTATCACATGTTGAACAGCTCGTGTTCTTTCAGATGTTAAACAGCTAGAGTCCTGTCACACGATGAACAGCAAAATCCATCAGATTGTGAACAGCTAGAATCCATTAGATTTTGAACAGCTGGAATCCTGATGTTGAATGAGTCCAAACCCATGTTGAACAGCTAGAGTCATGTCAGATGTTAAAAAGATAAAATCCTGTCAGATGTTGAACAGCTAGAGTCCTATCAGATGTTAAAAAATAAAATCCTGTTAGATGTTGAACAGCTAGAGTCCTATCGGATGCTGAACACATTAATCTGATGTTAAACAGCAAGAGTCCTGTCAGATGCTAAACAAATGAACTCCTGTCAAATGTTGAATAGCTGGAGTCTTGTCAGATGTTAAACAGCTAGAGCACTATAGATGCTGATCAGCTAGAGTCCTGTCAGGTGTTGTACAGCTAGATTTCTGTCAGATGCTGAAAAGCTAGAATACTGTAAAATGTTGAACAGCTAGAATACTGTCAGATGTTGAACAACTAGAGTCCAGTAAGATGCTGAACAGCTACTCCTTTCAGACTATAGTCCTATCAGATGATGATCAGATAGAGTCCATCAGATTTTGAACAGCTAGAATCCTGATGTTGAATATATCTAGTCCTGTAACATGTTGAACAACTAGAGTTCTATCACATGATGAAAAGCCAGAGTCCATCAGATATTGAACAGCTGGATTACTATCAGATAATGTACAGCTAGACTCCTATAAGATGCTGAACAGCTTGAGTCCTGTCGATGGTGAACAGCTAGTAAACTCTCAGATGCTGAACAGTCCATAAGATTTTGAACAGCTAATGTTAAATGGATTGAGTCCTGTCATATGTTGTACAGCTAGAGTCCTATCAGATACTGAACAGCTAGAGTCTTAATCACATGTTAAAAAGCTAGAGTCCTTTCAGATGCTGAACCGCGAGATTGCTATCAGATGTTGAACAGCTAGAATCCTGATGTTGAATGAATTGAGTCCTGTCATGTTGTGCAGCTAGAGTCATGTCTAATGCTTAACAGCTAAATTCCTGTCAGATGCTGAACAGCTAGAGTCCATTAGATTTTGAACAGCTAGAATCCTGATGTTGAATGAATTGAATGCTGAACACATTGAGTCCTGTCAGATAATGAACAGCTAGAATCCTGATGTTGTAAGGATTGAGTCCTGGCTTATAATGTACAGCTAGAGTCATGTAAAATGCTGAACAGCTAGAATCCTGTCAGATGTTAAACAGATAAAATCATGTCAGATCTTGAACAGCTAGATTTCTGTCAGATGCTGAAAAGCTAGAATACTATCAGATGTTGAAGAGCTAGAGTCCTATCACATGTTGAACAGCTCGTGTTCTTTCAGATGTTAAACAGCTAGAGTCCTTTCAGATGTTGAACAGCTAGAGTCCTATCACATGTTGAACAGCTCGTGTCGTTTCAGATGTTGAACAGCTAGAATCCTGATGTTGAATGAATTGAGTCCTGTCATATGTTGTACATCTACAGCCATATCAATTGCTGAACAGCTAAAGTAAAGCTGAACATCCAAAGTCAGATACTGAACAGCTCGTGTCCTGTCAGATGTTGAAACAGCTAGAGTCCTGTCAGATACTGAACAACTCGTGTCCGTTTAGACGTTGAAACAGCTAGAGTCCTGTCAGATGTTGAACAGCAAAATCCATCAGATTGTTAACAGCTAGAATCCATTAGATTTTGAGCAGCTGGAATCCTGATGTTGAATGAGTCCGATCCCATGTTGAACAGCTAGAGTCATGTCAAATGCTGAACAGCTAGAATCCTGTCAGATGTTAAAAAGATAAAATCCTGTCAGATGTTGAACAGCTAGAGTCCTATCAGATGCTGAACACATTAATCTGATGTTAAACAGCAAGAGTCCTATCAGAAGCTGAACAAATGAACTCCTGTCAAATGTTGAATCGCTTGTCAGATGTTAAACAGCTAGAGTTCTATCACTCTAGCTCTAAAGTCCTGTCAGATGTTGAACAGCTAGAGTCCTATCACATGTTTGACACATGCTCGTGTCGTTTCAGATGTTTAACAGCTAGAATCCTGATGTTGAATGCATTGAGTCCTGTCATATGTTGTACACCTACAGCCATGTCAAATGCTGAACAGCTGGAGTAAAGCTGAACATCTAAAGTACTTTCAGATACTGAACAGCTCGTGTCCTATCAGATGTTGAAACAGCTAGAGTCCTGTCAGATGTTGAACAGCTAGAGTCCTGTCACACGATGAACAGCAAAATCCATCAGATTGTGAACAGCTAGAATCCATTAGATTTTGAACAGCTGGAATCCTGATGTTGAATGAGTCCAAACCCATGTTGAACAGCTAGAGTCATGTCAAATGCTGAACAGCTAGAGACCTGTCAGATGTTAAAAAGAACAGCTAGAGTGCTATCAGATGCAGATGTCGAGCTAGAGTCCTAGTTAAACAGCTAATCCATCAGAGTCCATCAGATTTTGAACAGCTAGAATCCATTAGATTTTGAACAGCTGGAATCCTGATGTTGAATGAGTCTGATCCAATGTTGAATATCTAGTGTCCTGTCAGATGCTGAACAGCTCTAGAGTGCTATCAGATGTTGAACAGCTAGAATCCTGATGTTGAAAGGATTGAGTCCTGGCTTATAATGTGCAGCTAGAGTCATGTCAAATGCTGAACAGCTAGAGTCCTATCAAATGTTGAACAGCTCGTGTTCTTTCAGATGTTAAACAGCTAGAGTCCTGTCAGATGTTGAACAGCTAGAGTCCTGTCAGATGTTTAACTGCTATAGTCCTATCACATGTTGAACAGCTCGTGTCGTTTCAGATGTTGAACAGCTAGAATCCTGTTGTTGAATGATTTGGGTCCTGTCATATGTTGTACACCTACAGCCATGTCAAATGCTGAACAGCTGGAGTAAAGCTGAACATCCAAAGTCCTGTCAGATACTGAACAGCTCGTGTCCTGTCAGATGTTGAAACAGCTATAGTCCTGTCAGATGTTGAACAGCTCGAGTCCTGTCACACGATGAACAGCAAAATCCATCAGATTGTGAACAGCTAGAATCCATTAGATTTTGAACAGCTGGAATCCTGATGTTGAATGAGTCCGATTCCATGTTGAACAGCTAGAGTCATGTCAAATGCTGAACAGATAGAGTCCTGTCAGATGCTGAACACATTAATCTGATGTTAAACAGCAAGAGTCCTGTCAGATGCTGAACAAATGAACTCCTGTCAAATGTTGAATAGCTGGAGTCTTGTCAGATGTTAAACAGCTAGAGCACTATAGATGCTGATCAGCTAGAGTCCTGTCAGGTGTTGTACAGCTAGATTTCAGTCAGATGCTGAAAAGCTAGAATACTGTAAGATGTTGAACAGCTAGAATACTGTCAGATGTTGAACAACTAGAGTCCAGTAAGATGCTGAAGAGCTACTCCTTTCAGACTATAGTCCTATCAGATGATGATCAGATAGAGTACATCAGATTTTGAACAGCTAGAATCCTGATGTTGAATATATCGAGTCCTGTAACATGTTGAACAACTAGAGTTCTATCACATGATGAACAGCCAGAGTCCATCAGATATTGAACAGCTAGATTACTATCAGATAATGTACAGCTAGACTCCTATAAGATGCTGAACAGCTAGAGTCCTGTCGATGGTGAACAGCTAGTAAACTCTCAGATGCTGAACAGTCCATAAGATTTTGAACAGCTGATGTTAAATGGATTGAGTCCTGTCATATGTTGTGCAGCTACAGTCATGTCTAATGCTTAACAGCTAAATTCCTGTCAGATGCTGAACAGCTAGAGTAATGGTAATCAGCTTGAGTCCAATTACATGTTGAACAGCTAGTGTCCTGTCAGATGCTGAACAGCTAGAGTCCTGTCAGATACTGAACAGCTAGAGTCCTGATGTTGTAAGGATTGAGTCCTGGCTTATAATGTACAGCTAGAGTCATGTAAAATGCTGAACAGCTAGAGTCCTGTCAGATGTTAAACAGATAAAATCATGTCAGATGTTGAACAGCTAGATTTCTGTCAGATGCTGAAAAGCTAGAATACTGTCAGATGTTGAAGAGCTAGAGTCCTATCACATGTTGAACAGCTCGTGTTCTTTCAGATGTTAAACAGCTAGAGTCCTTTCAGATGTTGAACAGCTAGAGTCCTGTCACACGATGAACAGCAAAATCCATCAGATTGTGAACAGCTAGAATCCATTAGATTTTGAACAGCTGGAATCCTGATGTTGAATGAGTCCAAACCCATGTTGAACAGCTAGAGTCATGTCAGATGTTAAAAAGATAAAATCCTGTCAGATGTTGAACAGCTAGAGTCCTATCGGATGCTGAACACATTAATCTGATGTTAAACAGCAAGAGTCCTGTCAGATGCTAAACAAATGAACTCCTGTCAAATGTTGAATAGCTGGAGTCTTGTCAGATGTTAAACAGCTAGAGCACTATAGATGCTGATCAGCTAGAGTCCTGTCAGGTGTTGTACAGCTAGATTTCTGTCAGATGCTGAAAAGCTAGAATACTGTAAAATGTTGAACAGCTAGAATACTGTCAGATGTTGAACAACTAGAGTCCAGTAAGATGCTGAACAGCTACTCCTTTCAGACTATAGTCCTATCAGATGATGATCAGATAGAGTCCATCAGATTTTGAACAGCTAGAATCCTGATGTTGAATATATCTAGTCCTGTAACATGTTGAACAACTAGAGTTCTATCACATGATGAAAAGCCAGAGTCCATCAGATATTGAACAGCTGGATTACTATCAGATAATGTACAGCTAGACTCCTATAAGATGCTGAACAGCTTGAGTCCTGTCGATGGTGAACAGCTAGTAAACTCTCAGATGCTGAACAGTCCATAAGATTTTGAACAGCTAATGTTAAATGGATTGAGTCCTGTCATATGTTGTACAGCTAGAGTCCTATCAGATACTGAACAGCTAGAGTCTTAATCACATGTTAAAAAGCTAGAGTCCTTTCAGATGCTGAACCGCGAGATTGCTATCAGATGTTGAACAGCTAGAATCCTGATGTTGAATGAATTGAGTCCTGTCATGTTGTGCAGCTAGAGTCATGTCTAATGCTTAACAGCTAAATTCCTGTCAGATGCTGAACAGCTAGAGTCCATTAGATTTTGAACAGCTAGAATCCTGATGTTGAATGAATTGAATGCTGAACACATTGAGTCCTGTCAGATAATGAACAGCTAGAACCCTGATGTTGTAAGGATTGAGTCCTGGCTTATAATGTACAGCTAGAGTCATGTAAAATGCTGAACAGCTAAAGTACTATCAGATGCTGAACAGAGTCCGATCCAATGTTGAACAGCTAGAATCCTGATGTTGAATGCATTGAGTCCTGTCATATGTTGTACACCTACAGCCATGTCAAATGCTGAACAGCTGGAGTAAAGCTGAACATCTAAAGTACTTTCAGATACTGAACAGCTCGTGTCCTATCAGATGTTGAAACAGCTAGAGTCCTGTCAGATGTTGAACAGCTAGAGTCCTGTCACACGATGAACAGCAAAATCCATCAGATTGTGAACAGCTAGAATCCATTAGATTTTGAACAGCTGGAATCCTGATGTTGAATGAGTCCGATCCCATGTTGAACAGCTAGAGTCATGTCAAATGCTGAACCGCTAAAGTCCTATCAGATGCTGAACAGAGTCCATCAGATTTTGAACAGCGAGAATCTGGTTGTTGAATATATTGAGTCCTATCAGATGCTGAACAGCTAGAGACCTGTCATATGTTAAACAACTTGAGTCCTGTCAGATGTTGAACTGCTAGAGTCCTATCACATGTTGAACAGCTCGTGTCGTTTCAGATGTTAAACAGCTCGTGTCCTGTCAGATGTTGAAACAGCTAGAGTCCTGTCAGATGTTGAACAGCTAGAGTCCTGTCACTCGATGAACAGCAAAATCCATCAGATTGTGAACAGCTAGAATCCATTAGATTTTGAACAGCTGCAATCCTGATGTTGAATGAGTCCGATCCCATGTTGAACAGCTTAGTCATGTCAAATGCTGAACAGCTAGAGTCCTGTTCAACATCTGACAGGACTCTAGCTGTTTGAACATCTGAAAAGACACGAGATGTTCAACATGTGATAGGATTCTAGCTGTTCAACATCTGATAGCACTCTAGCTGTTCAGCATCTGACAGGACACTAGCTGTTCAACATCTGACAGGACTCTAGCTGTACAGCATTTGACATGACTCTAGCTGTAAAACAGGACTCAATTCATTCAACATCAGGATTCTAGCTGTTCAACTTCTGATAGCACTCTAGTGTTTCAGCATCTGATAGGACTTTGGCTGTACAGCATTTCACATGACTCTAGCTGTACAACATATAACCAGACTCAATTCATTCAACATCATGAACAACATTCATTCAACTCTGAAAGGACTCTAGCTGTACAACATATGACAGGACTCAATCCATTCAACATCAGGATTCTAGCTGTTCAACATTGGATCGGACTCTGTTCAGCATCTGATAGTACTTTAGCTGTTCAGCATTTGACATGACTCTAGCTGTACAACATATGACAGGACTCAATCCAGCCAACATCAGGATTCCAGCTGTTCAAAATCGAATGGACTGTTCAGCATCTGACAGCACTCAAGCTGTTCAGTACCTGACAGGACTCTAGATGTTCAGCATCAGGACTCTAGCTGTTCAGTACCGGATCGGACTCTGTTTAGCATCCGATAGGACTCTAGCTGTACAACATATGACAGGACTCAATCCATTCAACATCAGGATTCTAGCTGTTCAACATGTGATGGGACTCAAGCTATTCAACATCTGACAGGACTCTAGCTGTTTAACATCTGAAAGGACACAAGCTGTTCAGTATCTGACAGGACTCTAAATGTTCAGCATTACTCAAGCTGTTCAGCATCTGATGGGACTTTAGCTGTACAGCATTTGACATGACTAGCTGTAAAACCGGACTCAGTTAATTCAACATCAGGATTCTACCTGTTCATGTGATAGCACTCTAGCTGTTCAGCATCTGACAGGACTCTAGCTGTTCAACATTGGATCGGACTCTTTTCAGTATCTGATAGTACTTAAGCTGTTCAGCATTTGACATGACTCTAGCTGTACAACATATGACCAGACTCAATTCATTCAACATCATGAACAACATTCATTCAACTCTGAAATCAGAATCAGAATCAGAATATATCTTTATTGGCAATTTTTTGCACCGAGGTACAAAGTTCTGCAATTGGCGCACGCACCATCCGAAGAGGGACGTACGCACGGAAAGTCGCAGCAGTCTGAAACCGCGCCACCACAATCAGATATGGAAAAGGGAAAACACAATTAGGTATCATTTGTGGTATTCAAAAAAAGAGTCTATCACATTTTGTCTTAAGACACTCTATGATAAAGTCCCAAAAACTCTACCAGCATTAAGCACAACGAGACACGACATGTTGCAGTTTGATAATGACAAGCAAGGAGATCAAAAGTCTGTGAGTAACATTCAGATAAGCACAGTCAGCAGTTGTCTCAGCTCGGCGCCATCTGATCGTACACACAGAGATCTCTGGGGGAAGGGGGGGGGCAGCGCACTTCAGCTCCCAGCTCCAGGAGAAGATTTGTAGACAGCCTTCAAAATTCAAGGTTGCTCAGATTAGATAGTTGCTTTATTTTTCAGTCAGGCCACAGTGTGACTGCAGTCTTAAGTCCAGGAGCTGTTTCTGGGTCCATATCACCAAATCAAGAGAGGTTCAGAGCTACAAGATCCTTCCGTATGTGCCCTGTTTTAAGCCGGACGGCTGTAATGCCTCCTACCCACCGCCCCCGGCGTCGGGCGGCCGAAGCGGCCGGATAACACCGGTTTACATTCAAAGTCTATGGAGGAGACGCGTGGAGTCACGGGGAACAAGGAAGCGGCGAGATTCAACTGATCGAAGCGGCGCGACGGCAGCCTGCACACGCACGCGCGCGTCGCCGTCGAGCCGCAGACGTCCCAAATGTTGATCTCTGGCGGCTCGACGCATCCGGCAAACAGTCGGGAGAGCCTCGCTATCTGATTACACAACCACAACACAACCACAACGGGACTTTTTTCGGACTATTAAACTCACCGGATCCAGCCTCCAGGAATTG
>JBBPBX010002102.1:38577-82811 GCA_038048925.1 Garcialebias charrua | reverse complement strand
TTATCAGCAAGTCCAAGTCCTCATCCTGTCAACTTGACCCATTCCCCCACAGTTCTTGTTAAATCCTGTCTCCCGTCTCTGCTCCCTATCATCACTAATATCATCCACTCCTCCCTAACCTCTGGCATTGTTCCCACAGCCTTCAAATCTGCTGCCATCACCCCCATCATCAAGAAACCAGGTCTTGACTTCACCAACTTCAGTAATCTTCGTCCGATCTCCAATCTGCCCTTCATCTCCAAGATCCTTGAAAAAACTGTTGCTAGTCAACTTCACTCTCACCTGTCCAACAACAACATTTATGAAGAGTTTCAATCTGGATTTCGCCCCCACCATAGCACCGAAACAGCCCTAGTAAAAATCACTAACGACCTTCTTCTTGCTGCTGACTCTGGTCTTCTGTCCATCCTCATTCTTCTTGATCTAAGTTCTGCCTTCGACACCATCTGTCATTCTATCCTCCTCAACAGACTAACCTCCATTGGCATCTCAGGTACCCCGTTAGACTGGTTCACCTCCTATCTCTCTGACCGCACTCAATTCATTCAGCTTAAATCCTTCCGTTCCCAGTCTTCCCCTGTCTCCACGGGTGTCCCCCAAGGCTCTGTCCTCGGACCCCTCCTCTTCATCATTTACCTCCTTCCTCTAGGCCACATCTTCCGCAAACACGGCATCCATTTCCACTGCTATGCTGATGACACGCAGCTCTACTTGTCATCAAAACCTAACTCCACCCACCCGCCCTCCATCCTCACCGACTGTCTCATTGAGCTTAATCACTGGTTTTCTAACAATTTCCTTCAACTAAACAGCAACAAAACAGAAGTCATTCTCGTCGGTACCAAAAACTCTATTTCAAAATCAGAACATCTTCTCGTCCCCCTTAACAACTCTCTGCTATCCCCCTCCCCTCAGGTCAAGAGCCTCGGTGTCATCCTCGACACCACTCTTTCCTTCACTTCACACATCAACAATATTACTCGGTCTGCCTATTTCCACCTCCGTAATATTAACCGTCTCCGTCCTTCTCTCACACCCCGCTCCACAGCCATCCTGGTGCACAGTCTTGTGACTTCCCGTATTGACTACTGCAACTCCCTTCTCTACGGCCTCCCCAACAAATCTCTCCACAAGTTACAGATGGTCCAGAACTCAGCTGCCCGTGTCATCACTCAAACCTCCTACTATAACCACATCACTCCTGTCCTGCAGCAGCTCCACTGGCTCCCGGTTAAATCACGCATCATCTTCAAAATTCTACTCCTCACGTTCAAAGCTATCCACAACCTTGCCCCTCCTTATCTATCTGACCTCCTACAAATCTCCATCCCATCACGCTCTCTCAGGTCCTCCTCTTCACTACAACTCCATGTACCCTCTGCCCGCCTCTCCACCATGGGGAGCAGGGCCTTCACCTGCTCTGCCCCTCACCTCTGGAACGCCCTACCGCCAGACCTTCGAAACACCACCTCCCTTTCTCTGTTCAAGACTGCCCTGAAAACCCATCTCTTTAGACTAGCTTATCACTAACTTTACTAAATGTATTTTTGTCTTCCATTTTATATCCTTTATGTATTTTATATTTCAATTTGTCACTGATAATATTTGCTCTGTATTCACTGTTGGTTTGTTAAGTGTCCTTGGGTGTCATGAAAGGCGCTTTTAAATAAAATGATTATTATTATTATTATGTGCACAGGCAGAACACACAAAAAAATCCCATAATCTTCTAAGTAGGTTCTTCATGTTGAAAAAAATTTTTTTTGGTGGGGGGTGGGGGGGTGGTGTTGCTCCTTTTGGCTTTCAGTTTTTTTGTTTGCATGTTTCTTGACAGGTGCTTTGGAAACTAATAAGCAAAACTGAACTAATGTTTGCCAATAATCTGATCCAAGTGGGCCAAATCTTATACTGTAGTCGGTTTCCCACCCCACAGGTGAACGCCTAAAGCAAGTTTCCATATGGTAGGGGCCTGTTTTTCTGTTCTTCTGTACACTTTACTTTTTTATCCTTGATAGAGAGAAATGTTTGTTTGAGAGAGGAGTAAAGGAGGCCATCTTTGTGAAGAGAAACCGTCCAGTAAACAGGAGCAGAGGCCTACGTGTTCAACTGTGCCCCTCTTACAATGCTGTTATTTCTAGAATTTATTTTTATTTTTTATTTATTTACCCTTTTATTTATCCAGGTACTCTCATTGAGCCACGATAACTCATTTTCAAGAGAGACCTGTTAGGGAGCAGATGGTGGGGGTTGAGGGCCTTGCTCAGGGGCCCAGAGTGGGGTGAATGAGGATGGAGACAAGTGTGGGTGTTTCACCTTTTTTCCACCCACATTTTTTGATTTTGTCAGTACCGGGGCTTGAACTGGCAATCTTCCGATCACAGGCCCATCGTCTAACCACTCCCTAATTTGTTACTTGGTTGGCAGCTTTCAAAAAACCTTGTCAAGGGACTGCAGATGCAAATTAGCTCTAGCTATAAATTGGTACAGCGCTTCCAATGGTGACATTTATGTTTGAGTTGTGCATTGTCCCTTTTTAAATAAAGTGCATTCATTCAAAAAATAAGTTGCCAAACAATAAATAATCAGCCATGTGTTAATATGTGATTTTTTTTTTCATTCTAATAATTTCTGTGATTTTTAAATTCTTCATTTCCAAACTTTAACTGTAAATACAATTCAGCATTACAACAGGCTTCAACAATAAACAGTACAGGTGTTGCGGTTCAAAAGTTGAAGGAAGACTCTGAAACGAATGTGCAAGTTAATTCGCAGGTTTATTGTACATATGAGCATAAATCTTGCAGCTGCAAACAGACCTCTCACCGAGCACAAGTCCACACACGAACCTTCGAAGGCGGACCACAGTTTTATATCTCCAGATGACGTCATCGCCTCGTGGGACCAATCCTGGCTGGGAGCGGACCACCTTGGAAACGCCCTAGAACTTCTTTGGGACTTCCCTACTCTGTACGTGATCCGCCTCTCAGCCAATAAGCTACCAGCTTCATATGTCAATCATCAAGTGTTAGGTCTGTTGTATTGTGCAGGCGTGTAACTGAAAAACTCTTCCCTATTGAAAATAAAACCCGAAAATAAAGGTTCCATCTTGAATATATTTCACATTATATGGTGGAATTAAGTGAACATAAATCATAACACATAATATGTGTGATACAGGTGTAATACTGATAGACATATATTTCAATTCCCCTTTTGACATGACAAACATCATGTCAACAAAAACCTATATGTACTATGTGTGAATGCAATTAAGAACTGGATACACATTGGAAATCTCTAACATTCCCAACCCGCAGTAATCCTACATCTAAGTTACAAGTTACCCACCCAGAGTATAAAACCCCTTATATAAAAATAAGCATCAATACTAAATGGTAATAAAAACTACGTAATAAAATATATGGTAACTGTCAGAGCTTATATGCTGGAAACGCAATACAAACTAACAAAACTAAGGAAAATAAATGTAAGAAAAAACAAACAAAAAATCAAACAAAAACAAAGAATAAAAACAAAACAAACAAATAACAAATAAACGTAATAAGAAATAAACAAAACAAACAGGGAAAGTAATAAAAAATAAAAACAAACAAAAACAAAACAAATGTAAAAACAAACCCATAAAACAAATAAAAATAAAAACAAAAGCAATAAAATCAAACGGACTGCCCCTCCTATCAAAAATCACGCCTCAAGTGTGTGGAATCTATATTTCTGTTATGTGTTACCCTTAGCAAAGAATATGAACTGGGGTTTTAGCCAGGTCAGGCCATCTCATCTTCATCGTCTTCATCTTCTTCATCATATACACCTGTAAGGGGGAAACCCTCTCCTGCTTGAACAGCCATCTGATAGGAAGGCAGTTTAGGAAACCTATCATCAACTGCGCTACTGATGCACTTCAGACAAAAATGCCTCACACAAGGAACGTAGCAGCATCCACAACAAATTAACATAACCACAACTGCAAATATTGTAATCACAGCTGTGACGACAACAGCTCTCCATTTCCCAAACGTAGAGATGAACCACTCACTTAGAGGGTTCTGAACTCCAGAGCTTTCAGCTAGCTCCTCAGACAGAGATTTCAAGCCATCCAGAGCTCTTGTAAATGAACCATCTGGACTTGTGTTATTTGGGATGAATGTACAACATTCTTGCCCAAACATGGAACAGACACCTCCTCTCTCTGCCAGCAAAAAATCCACAGCTAATCTAGTTTGATACGCCATCAAGGATGTTGCTGCAAGCTGCTGATGAGCGCCCTCAAGTGCATCTCTTGTCAAATTATTCAGCCTCTGAACATTAAAATGAATGTAATTAATCCTGGCCACGTTTTTATTTACAGTAATAGATGGAATCATAGACTCAAAACCAGCTGCAACAGGATCAACTAATTTGTATTCATCTAGGACCCCCTGTGGGACTCCGATTGCGTTAATGTACGCTGGAGAATCTACATACAGATCAAAATCACGCTTTCTCTTCTCAAACTCACCAATCACATGTGTACTTCTCCTGAAAGTTTCCAAATCCTGTCCTGTTAAATTCACCATCTTAATTGGAGAAATTAAAGAAACGAGTGTACAGATTCCTGACCATCTTGGATACAATGTACTTCTCAAAGTTCTCCCACCACAAAACCAGTAGACATCTGCACGTGCTACAGATAATCTCATCATATTTGTCCAAGCTGAAACATCCACATTCATTTTACACCAACTTGAATCAATATCACCTACAGATATACCTCCCTGAATTTTCCTAACCAGACAAGTGTAAGAGTTTCTCACTGGAGTGAAAACAGGTGGGATTGCATCTCTTGGGGCCATGGGAAAATATTTCTCCAAACCTTTGCAACTATCAGAGGGATTTTCCTTCATATGTAGTTCCAACATGCAGTGAAAACATGAATCATTTGAAAGAGGTGATGTCATCATTAATAACGCTGGCCTGGCCTTCGCACAAACAACGCAATCCTTATACTTCACTTGTTCTGCTGCATTTTCAACATACTCTATCCAGTAATTTTGCTGTGTGAAACCTGTCTCCAGAGCCAACTTTTCTTCATATGTCACATCTGTCATATAAGACACCTCTTGATCTGATTCAATCTGACTTTCCTCTCTCTGAACCACATTTATCCTGAACGGACTCGTTGGATCTTTGCCAGAAACATGAACTCCCAGTATATAAGTGTCACTATCCTGCCTCTGAGGATTCTTTAAAGTCAAAATCAAAGAATTACATGTATTTTGTGCTAGACACCTGGTGCTTTTAGTATGATCTTGTATGATTGACAAGCGTTCCTGTAACGGATACTTCCCTCTTCTCGCTTTTTCTGGTCTGTAACCCCAATCAGCAGGCCCTGAATTACACAACACATTATTCCAGTCCCCGCAATTCATGTCATGCCCATAAGTCACACAAATATACTTCACTGCCCAAATAAATGACTCCTGCCTCGCACCACAGTACATCACAGAGCAAAGGTCAAATTTAACAGATGCAGTCACCCCAACTGTGAAGTTAAACTGTAGGAAATTAACTATCATGGATCTCTTTGATCTGCTAATGTCAGAGTCTGGGTGTACCTGAATCTGAACATCTGCAACCTCTGTTCCATCTTCCCCTCTGCTGAGCAAGAAGTTAGGGTCCTCATCACAAGATCTGTTGACATTGTCGTGAACAACTTCAGGGGAGCCTGTCTTAGCTGTCGATGCAACCCACAGAGTGAGCCCTGTAATCAAAATAATTCCAAAAGTGGTTACCACACTTAACCTCACCGCTAGGAAATTCATTCTTCCTGTAACAATTATGTACAACAAATAATGTCAGATTTTTATGTAATGTTATTTTAGGGCTGTTCTGATTTTCTCCTCAAGTTGTATCAGGGTCTTGGAACTGGTCGATCGAAGCTCTCAGTTGAAGGTGGAGCTGCAATGTCACTATGTACAGATGGCTCACACAGTTCCTTAGATGCACCCAGTTCTCCAGATGCGCTCAGCCCTTCGGATGTGCTCAGCTCAGCCAAGTCCTGTCGTACCTGCTGTAGAGTGCGTAGAGAAGGGTCAGAGCTTTTAACACAGTGTGTCTTATGAATCCAGTTACTGAGCTTTTCTTCAGTTAACCAAATTTTAACACAGTGAGAAGTGACAGCAGCCACCTTATAAGGGCCCTCCCATTTAGGCTGAGACCAGTTAAAACGGGCTACCTTTCTGAGAATCCAGTCACCTGTATCCACGTGGGCACAGTGTTGTTCTCCCTCTGCAGTCTGGATTAATTGAATCTGTTGAGAAATACTCATTACAGTATTATTAAGCCTCTTCAAGTACTCTGATATGTCATAATGTTGTAATTGTAACATAGTACTTTCTGACGGCAACGGATGGGTGAAAGGGCATGGCATTTTCCTTCCTGTAAGTATCTCATGAGGGCTTACATTCAGGGTAGTGTTTGGAGTTGACCTTAAGTTGAACAGCACTATAGGTAGGGCGTCAGGCCATTTCAATTTTGTGTCTGCACAAACCTTTGCCAACCCCTCTTTAAGAGTACGGTTAGCACGTTCAACCAAACCCTGTGATGAAGGATGAAAAACAGCCCCAAACTTATGTCGAATGCCAAACAATTTCTCAACTTCTTTTAACTCCCTGTTTGCAAAATGTGTTCCATTATCTGATCTGATCACTGAAGGAACTCCAAATCTGGGGATCAACTCCTTTGTCAACCACTTTATCACTTCTTTTGCTTTTTCAGTTTTATGGTAAATGGTAAATGGAGCTTATTTATATAGCGCTTTCCAGCCCCCTGTGAGGAGCCCCAAAGCGCTTTACAATACCAGCCATCCACCCATTCATTCAGACATTCATACACCGGTAGTGGTAGCCTGCCTTGCAAGGCGCCATCCAGACCTACCGGGAGCAACTCGGGGTTAAGTGTCTTGCCCAGGGACACAACGACACATGGTGGGCGGATGCGGGATTCGAACCTCCAACCTTCCGATCAGGGGTCGACTGCCATTACCACTACACCACGGCCGCCCCTTTTAGTTTTAGTTGGAAAAGCCTCTACCCACCTACTAAATAATTGATCCACGCAAACGAGTAAATATCTCTTTCCAGCCACTCTATTTTCAACACCCATGTCAGTAAAATCTATCACAATCTCTTTGCACGGTGCCTGAGGCATTGGAAAACCACCAAGTCCAGTTTTAAGCGCCACTTTTGGATTATGGTGGGAACATATTTCACACGTCTGTACAAAATATTTTGCAATAGAGATGGCATATGGGTTCCACCAATTCTGTGAGATCAAGTCAATCAGTTTTGATGTACCACAGTGCCCCCTGCTGTGTGCTTCTTGGCATAACAGGTTGAACAATCCAGCTGGAGCTACAATTTTACCCTCATGATTCCTCCAGATTTGTCCACTATCCTTTTTAGCTCCACGGTCTAACCATGCCTGCTTCTCGTGCGGAGCGGCTGCATTTTGTAACTCTCTGATATATTCTAGAGTAAATTCCTTTTGAAAATAGTCTTCAGAACTCTTTTTCTCATGTCCCTGGACCATCTGTGTCCTTAAAATATAGCCTGCAATTCTTTTAGCAGCTTGATCTGCTCATGATTCCCTTGAGCAATGAAATTGCTACTCTTCTGATGGGCCTTGCATTTAATTACTGCCACTTGTCTAGGCCGCTGCAATGCATAATACAATTCCAGTAATTGTTTAAAATGTCTGACTGGTTCTCCAGATGAGGTGACAAATCCCTTTCTTCTCCAGTGACAGAGATCAACATAGACTGCCTGAAAAACATACGCTGAGTCTGTGTAAATATTAACCTTTTTTCCTTCTGCAACGTTACAAGCTTCTGTTATAGCTTTTAGCTCTGCGAGCTGCGCAGAAGCTGGCTGGTTCATCACTTCTGCCTTGAGTTCAACAAAACCTGCATCTCTTCTTTCCACCACAGCGAACGCAGTGATCAATGCGCCCGTTTCATTTCTATGACTATGTCCATCACAGAACAGTATCATGTCTGGCTGGTCCAAAGGATCTTTAGAAAGGTTTTCATGTAATTTCATTTCCTGTGCGGTGTCACTAATGCAGTTATGATCTTGTGTGGTGTCCATTTGCGCAGCCATATTTGTTCCCTGGCTTGTAAAATGTATATGTGAATTATGTAATAATCTTCTGAGGTTTTCTGTTCTTTGATTTGAAAATGTGAATGTTTGTGAGTCCAAAAACGATTTTACGTCATGAATTGTGTGAACAAAAACCTCATTCCCCATAGTTATGTGTGATGTCTTTAAAATAGACTTTCCAATGGCGGCTACATGTCTCACACAGGTAGGGTGGCCAACTTCAATTTGATCTAATTTTGAACTATAATA
The DNA here is from genome assembly GCA_038048925.1 of Garcialebias charrua. Taxonomy (NCBI): domain Eukaryota; kingdom Metazoa; phylum Chordata; class Actinopteri; order Cyprinodontiformes; family Rivulidae; genus Garcialebias; species Garcialebias charrua. Next base: position 74,403 of record JBBPBX010002102.1, on the reverse strand, counting down.
CATCAAAACGTGCCTGTCAGAGCCAGCTTCCCCTCTTTGAAACAAGACGGCATTCACAAATCCGTCTTTTTCATCCACATCCAAGTGAAATGGCAAGGAGTAATCTGGACACTGCAGAGAGCACGCATCAAACAAAGCTTGTTTAATCTCCACAAATGCCCTGTCAGCTTCCTCCGTCCACTGCAGTGGGGACACAAAATTTTTATATCCCACAGCCGAAATGAGGCTTCTCAGAGGAGCCACTTTACGGCTGAAATCAGGAATGAAGTTCTTACTGTAATTGATCAGCCCCAAAAATTTTAACATCATCCTAACATTTGCTGGTTTAGAATGATTTAAAATGGAGCTTTTCTGAGATGGCGTCAGTTGCAGGCCAGAGCCAGAGATGAGCCTACCCAAAAACTGAACTTTTGAACGGCCCACCTGCAATTTGTGTTTTGACACTTTAAAACCACACTGAGCTAGATGTCGAAGCACAGCTTCAGATGCCTGCATAATAGCTTCTGAAGTCGGAGCTGCTATCAGAATATCATCGACGTATTGGATTAAAACCACTCCTGGTGGCAAAGGCAAATCAGTAAGGACTTGCTTCAACACATGATTGAACAAAGAGGGTGAATCCACGAACCCCTGAGGTAATCTACTGTACGTGAATTGTTTCCCCTTAAAGGTAAATGCAAACAGATCCCTTGATCCAGCGTCCAGAGGCACACAAAAGAACGCGTTCGCCAGGTCAATACAAGTAAAAAACTTGTGTTCAGGCTGAATAGCATTCATCATAACATAAGGATTTGGAGTACCATAATTAGATGGAACAACAACCTTATTTATAGGCCTCAAATCATGGACTAAACGGTAATGAGATTTATCAGCTTTTGGTACCGGGTGTAGAGGTGTGTTCCAGCTCGAAACAGTAGGCTGCAACACACCAGCTTCCAGCAAACCCTTAATAGTTTGCTCTATACCGTCAATCTGCTCCTGTCGGAGTCGATATTGATGTTTATAGATTGGAATCGTGCCTGTCTTCAGAATGATCGAGACAGGTTTGACATTCAGCAGGCCCACATCTGTAGAACTCCTGGCCCAAAGTGTATCAGGCAAACTGGCTAACAGTTTGTCCGTATCAACATGGTCTGTGTTTTCTCCGCCATGTGATCTAGGCAGAGAATGTTTCTCAGGTAACAATAATGTGAATGATCTGTGTGTGATCCTGTAAGTATCAGTTTCTGGAGAATAGTGTAAGTGTGGATTTTGTGTAGGCACCCATTCCCTTACAGCAAGACAGCGTCTCATCACAGGACCTAAATTCTTCGCATCAGCACCAGATACAACCATCAATGACACATGCGGAGCTGATACATCGCCAAGCATATACAGTTGCAGTAACGGTGCAGGCAACTTCACACCTGCCACCACTCCCTCCGGGGCCACATAGATGTCCATGATTTCAGCCACTGGAAATTCACCAGTCTCTTGACAATGTTCCAGCAGTCCTGTCCAGAGCACATCGTAGTCCCCATCACCACAAAGGTCATAGTTCAGCGTGCAATGTGCCACATCAGGAAGCGTGTCATAAGATCTTATGACATTAATCCAGGCGTTCCAGCTCTGCAGTGTGTCGTACAAGAGCGTTGTTGTAAAGTCAGGGACTGCACCCCACCAAACTTCAGCTTGAAATTCGGCTGGAGCAGACTCAGCAGAAGTCCCTTGGACCTGGAGCATCTGATGAATAGAGCTTTTTACTGTAGCATAGTACTGAACAGTTCCATCAGGAAAACTCAGCTGGACGTTGTCAGGACTCATCATCAACGCTCTTTACCTTGGAGTCAGCCAGTCCTCCCTCAGACGTCTCCAGTTGGTCCAGAACGCTGCTGCTCGGCTTCTAACTGGAGTTCATAAGAGGGAGCACATCACCCCCACTCTGGCTTCACTCCACTGGCTGCCTGTTCATTTTAGAGTTCATTTTAAGATTCTTTTATTTGTTTTTAAGAGTTTAAATGGTCTTGCTCCATCCTACCTCTCTGAGCTGCTTCACCCATACTCTCCTGCTCGGTGCCTCAGATCAGCTGATCAGCTGCTTCTGGAGGTGCCGAGATCCAAACGGAGGCTCAGAGGGGACAGAGCTTTTTCTGTTGCTGCTCCAAAACTGTGGAACGATCTCCCTCTTCCCGTCAGACAAGCTCCTTCACTGTCCAGTTTTAAAACTCTTTTAAAAACACATTTTTACTCACTGGCTTTTAGCACAGACTGATTTTGTTCTGCACTGTTTTTATTGTTTTTATTGATCTTAATAGTTTTAACAACTGTTTTATTTTTATGTGTTTAAATGTTCTTGATTTTATGTACAGCACTTTGTTGCAACTGTGGTTGTTTTAAAGGGCTCTATAAATAAAGTATTATTATTATTATTATCAAAGTCACATTCTGATCACACAGAATGTCTCGTCCAATCAAGTTCACTGGACATGAGTCAGAAATCAGGAAGGAGTGTTCAAAGCGCAGATTATTCCACACGCATGGTACGTAACAAGAGAGCGGCCACTCCTCTGGCTTGCCCGAGAATCCAACAACAGGTACGGTATTCTTTGATCGTGGGAGTGACGTGTTAACTGACGAATACCTGGCGCCTGTATCAACCATACACATGTGATTTCGGCCGTTAATGGTTAACGATACCAAAGGTTCTGGATACAAGACACCACCTACTGCCGGACCAGGGCACCCCTATTGAATAGGATATTGGCCTGGGGCCTGATTATTGGCTCCCGGCATAGGGCCATGTGGAGTATGATCTGGTGGTGGTGGATATACGTCATGTGGATAACGAGCTGGCGTCACCTCCTGTCTCGATAAATCCTGTTTGGTCGGACATTGAAAATACCAGTGCCCCACCCCGTTACATCTGCGGCACCTGTCCGTGGGTTGAGGGTTGCCCCTCAGACGTTTGTTACGACCTCTGCGCCAGGATGTGGATGGGCCCAGAGGTCTCTGTTGATATGAATTATCAGATGATGTAGCAGGACCCTGAACCTGAGGCATCTGAATCGCATTCACCTTTGTGAAATTAAGTTTGTCACGTATGTCTTTTAATTGGGCCTTAGCTAATTGAGTTTCAAGGGATTTCAATTCCCTGTCATCAGACTCCCTCTTATCAAAAGATTGATCAATAAAATGAACAATGTGGGCTGCCCATAAATCATAATCCATCTTTGTCAGGCCAACAACAGACGCCAAGCTCTTCTTAACATCATCAGACAGAGAGCTCTCTACAGCTCCTCTGAACAACAGTTGAGTCGTAGGATCAATCGTTGGATCATTTCCAGTTCTATTTTCCCACAAGAGTTTAACTCTAGATAGGTAGGTTGTGCCCCGTTCTGTAACAGCCGGAGGAATCTCACACAAGTCTGAAGATTTCATAGACGTCGGATATTTCTCTCGTATAATTGGCCATAAAATCTGAACGTGGTCATGTAGGGTGTCACTGTCTGGGTCCAATTTAGTCCCAGCAGCCTGTTCTATTTCAGCCAGACTACCAAACGACGTGCATGCTGTGAAAACCCTCCTCCAATCACCCAGACATGGCACAATTCCGGCGCAAGCCTCCAGAAAAGCGCGGATCCAAGCCGAACCTCCTTTCTGGATATCAGGCAAACGCTGACGGATCAACTCAGTATCCTGCAAACTAAAAGGCGTGTAAGTCTGTTTGCGGACCCCCTCAGCTGTGGTGGAAGAAACGAGAGGTAACATGTATTGAGCAGGAGGCGTTGCGTCAAGGCAGGTATGAACATTGTCAGCAATTCTATTTAAACGACCTGAATTTCCTCGCTGCCAGCCAGTGACCTTATCAAAAGTTGTGGCAGGAGGCCTGAGGTCAGGACAAGCAGTTGGGACAGGACAGGTCAGTGGCACGGAGTCATATGAAGCCCCCAAAGATGTCACGCTGAAAGAAGCATCAGAGGACGGTGGACGGAACACATCACATCCCCTTTGTTCACCCACAGAGCCAGGAGTGGTAGGAATACCACCCATCAATGTCTGCACATGGTCTTTCACCACGTTCCCATTTTCAGCTGATCTTGTCTGTAAAATACCTCCTGTAACGAGAAGCAAGTCTGAGCTGGATCCTGTGTGTTCAGAACCAGAACCCAGTGAGAGCTCAGCCAGATTTATGGATGTGTGCTCCGACAATGGCATCTGATTGTGTGGAGTAAGGCCCACAGGTGCATACGGAGGAGGACGAGGAGGAGGGGGAGTGAGGTAAAGAGGAGGAGGAGGGGGAGCACAAGGCCGTTCAGTTTCAAGGCATGTCTCTGTTCCTGGTACGAGAGCAGCTTTAAGAGGGAGCTCTGTGGTACCAGGCACCAAGGTCTTATCTGCAGACGGACATAAATCTGATTGCGAGCCAACAACTTGTCTCTGTGAAACTGCTTTGTGCACACTTCTCAGAGCAGGTTTCTGTCTACCTAGGATTTTGCACATTTCATCCAAAAATAACGAGCAGTCCCTATTAAAGGCGTCCGCTTCTGCCAGTCCTTATATTTCTTTCTGCGCACTAGAACAGAACATTTCTCCTTCTCATCTAACGCCAACGTCAAAGCTCTAACTGACTGTACAAGTAGTTTATTCAGTCCAGCAGCGGATGGAGACGGATCATCCACACCAGGAAACATCCCTGACTGACTCATGTCATTCACCCAAGAAACTAAACGTTTTTTCTCATCAAGAACATTCTTGACAGCTACTTTCCTACTCCATGAAACCCACAATTCATGTAATACAGATCCTAGTGTGCCAGGAGCACAATTTTTCCAAGTTTGTATAGGTACGTCAGACATTTTAATGTTATACACGTGTTTTACAAGGGTGAAGTGAGCAAACCTCCAGCCAGAACCCAGGACGGCTGCAATAGCCAACCAAGAAACTGCCTGTTTTAAATCACCCTTTTAAAACACCCAATAAAAATACCACCCCAGAGCACAGCAGTGGTAGTCTCTGTAGACTTCACAATTGACCTACTGCCAGCAAATACATCCACTGAAACAATATATAAAATAAAAAATCTTTCTCTGTTGCCTTTGTTTGCATACAGCACTTTCCGGAGTACAGGTCACAAGCCTCTAAGTGAAACAGAAAAAAAAATAAAGAAAGAAAAGAAATGAATAAACAAAAGAAAGTAAAAAAATAATAAATGAAAATAAAAATAAAAAGTTTGCGACCTATACACCGGAAAATACAGTAATTAACTTCAACTGGGAAGGGGAGGGAAAGATGTGACTCTAACAGCGAACACAGGTCCCGGTTGTGAACTTAATCACATGCACGGCAACTTGTGAACCCGGGGCGGCCAAACCACCCTGTACGGCGAGCGTGTACCGGATTAAAGCTAGTGTGACCTCTACGGCGAGCAAAGTCCCGGAGTTCACGATCTGGCCTCGGCCACACAGCGTCCCGGAGTCCAAAAGAAAAAAAAGAAAGCGTCTCCTAGCCGGAGCTCATAGAGGGGGAAAAAGGCAAACTCGGCACTCATATACCTATCCCTGTGTGTGTGTATGGACTCTATGTGCTTTTCACTTTACTTACATGTACGAAACCCAAAAAAATGCACATTCAAATGAAATACTAACAGTAGTTCACGTTATTTTACTGTTAAGTGCTAACACAAACAACCGTAGCTACACTACGGTGTAATCTAGCCCACCCGTAGACAGAACAGTATACAGCCAAGGTAAATTTAGTGTTTTCAATAGCAGACATTTAGTGACAAACGGAGATCTGCTCACCTGAATGAAGGCGCCAGTTGGCTGCAGCGTGCTCCGCCACTCGGTGGGGGAACCCCCAAACGGCTCCCGTTTCAGGCGAAACTGCAAACTTCTCAACGTCGGGATCACCAAATTGTTGCGGTTCAAAAGTTGAAGGAAGGCTCTGAAACGAATGTGCAAGTTATGCAGGTTTATTGTACATAATAAGAATAAACCTTACAGCAAATAACAGACCTCACTCCGAGCACAGTCCACACACACACAAACCTTCGAAGGCGGACCACGGTTATAAAAACCCCGGATGTCGTCATCGCCTCGTGGGACCAATCCTGGAACCGAACCGCCTTGGAACCGCCCTAGAACTTCTCTACTCTGTGCGTGATCCGCCTCTCAGCCAACAAGCTACCAGCTTCATATGTCAATCATCAAATGTTGTGTCTGTTGTATTGTGCAGGCGTGTAACTGAAAAACTCTTCCCTATTGAAAATAAAACCCGTAAATAAAGGTTCCATCTTGAATATATTTTCACATTATATGGTGGAATTAAGTGAACATAAATCATAACACATAATATGTGTGATTCAGGTGTAATACTGAAATACATATATTTCAATCTCAAAGTGCTACACACATTGAATGCTACACACATTCATACACCGGTAGCGGCAGACTACCATGCAAGATGCTTTCCAGTCCTACCGGGAGCAACTTGGGGTTAAGTGTCTTGCCCAAGGACACAACGACACATGGTGTGGGGAACCGGGATTCGAACCGCCAACCTTCCGATCGGGGGACGACTGCCATTACCGCCACGGCCACGATCCTTAGAACAGTCCTGATGTAGGGCGTAAATGTCTTCGGCTGGATGGTTCTGGTTCTTGGAGCTGGTTGCGGGGTCTTCGGCTGTTTGACAGAGGCTCTCACCTGGCTGGCTCAGGAGGGCAAGCTGCTGGACCGCGGGCGGATCCGCATCACTTGAACAGGCTGTTTGGATCTGGTCTGAGAGTCTGGAGCAGCTTGGTTCTTCTGAACTCCCAGTTTCTGATCCACGATGCTCATCATCTCCTCCCGACAGCTCCAGTAGTCCGGCGTGGTTCTCGCTGCAGCCTCCCGCCTCGTCTTCAACTTAGCCAGGAGAGACGTGAGCTCCTTGTTCTTCAGACCACTTTGATCACTCCTGACGCTTTCTAGTTTCTTGACGAGGGAGAGTTCAAGCTCCTGTCGCATCTCCCGCTTCCTGTTGGGGTTCCTATTCAGAGCGCTGCTGGGCATCCTTTTAGCAGCTGCAGGCTCGGGTTTGTTCCCCGCCGGCCTCTTCTCCGAGATGCTACTGGAGTCAAGTCCGACTCTCTTTGTTTTGACCTCTGGGGCCGGAGCCGTGACAGCAACTGGTACTCCGACCACTTTAGTGGGTGGATTATGAGAAACAGCCCTTATCTGCTCCTTCTGAGCCTTAATGGTTTGCTCCTTCTCCTGTCTCCTGGTCATCTCCTGCAGCCTGCTCAGCTCGTCCACCAGCTGATTATTTTCAGACCTGTGCTGCTCTTTAATGACCTGCAGTCTGGCTTCCCATTTTTTTTCCTGCTTCTTCATTTGCTGTTCCAGCTTTTGGATAGCTGGGAGCTACATGTACTTGTACCCATCCACGTCTCTCTCCGGCTGCGAGCTCACAGAGCCAACGGGTTTTCCCTGTCTGGACGTCTGACTCGCTTCGCTCAGAGCCTGAATGTTACGGTGGTACAAGGACTCCATCTCCCGGCGCATCCCGTCCCGGCTCTCCTCGAGCCTCTGGTCCATGTGAGCCATCTTCTCCGCCTTGAAGCGCTCCAGGTCTCGCAGCAGCTCCTTATGCATATTCTGCTGCTCCTTTTCCTCAGCTAGTTTGGCATGCAAAGCCTGCTGCTGCTGAGCTATTTGCTCCTTCAGCCTGCTGTTTTCCTGTTTGAGGCTTTCAATCTGCGACTGCCTCTCACCGTCGGACTGCAGCTGGATCTGATGCTCGTCAGGATGCCGGCGCTGCATGTGGTCCTTGTGGATACTGATGTTTCGTGCCGTGAGCAGCAGGCCCTGCTGGGATTGGAGCATCTCCTTGCGATGTATCAGCTGGGCCGTCATCGTCTTCACCATCTCCTTCTTCTTCGCGTACCGAGCCAGCAGCTCCTCCCGCTCCCTGCCAGCCACCACCAGCCGCTCCTCCCGCTCCCTGCCGGCCGCCGCCAGCCGCTACTCCCGCTCCTTGCCGGCCGCCGCCATCCGCTACTCCCACTCCCTGCCGGCCGTCGCCAGCCGCTCCTCTGCCGCCGCCAGCAGCTGCTCCTGCTCCCTGCCGGCTGCCGCCTGCAGCTCCTCCCGCTCCCTGCCGGCTGCCGCTCCTCTGCCGCCGCCAGCAGCTGCTCCCGCTCCCTGCCGGCCACCGCCAGCAGCTGCTTTAGATAAACACTCATTTTGAGCTTTCTAGTATCACATCAGAGAAAATCTGTAATGCTCTTTATACAGATTGGAAAGTTATTTGCATTTCATGTATTATTGCATTTGGCCTGCCACCCTTTGATAAGATTTGATATGTGGTCCTTTCAGGGAAAAAGTTTGGCCACCCCGGTCTAAATCTTTAATTTCATTGACTATATGAAACAGTATAAATAAAATTTAGAACTTCACGATTCAGTTTCTGGATGTCCCAAATGACTGTAGCACATGAGGATGGAGGCAGGTGTGAACGTTTCACCTTTTCCACCCACATTTTGATGCTGTTGATCCAGGGACTTGAACAGGTGAACAATTTGTTTTTTTGGTAGATTACCGGAGAAAACCCAAAACTGCTGTATGGGCAGAACACGAAAACTCCCCCAAGAAAGTATCCTGATGCATGCTCAATAGTCCTCCGGACAGATTATTTTTGTTGAAACAATTCGGCTCTTGGTATGAGTGTTGGAGGGTGCTCCTTTTAGCTTTCTTGCTTTATTTTTTTAATCTGTTTATTTTTTAGCGGGGGGTAACAGTACCAGGAGAAAACCCACATGTGCACAGGCAGAACACAAAAAAAAATCCCATAATCTTCTAGATAGATTCTTCATGTTGAATTATTATTATTATTATTATTTTGGTGGGGGGTGGGGGGGGTGGTGTTGCTTCTTTTGGCTTTCAGTTTTTTTGTTTGCATGTTTCTTGACAGGTGCTTTGGAAACTAATAAGCAAAACTGAACTAATGTTTGCCAATAGATCCCTTTCACGGCTCGTCATCAACTCGGAAATATACCGGAACCTAGCCATTGTTGTGAGAATAAAACACATTTTTTGTGCTTAGGGTCTTTATCCCCTCTTTAAACGCAACTCTGGCTAACAATTTGGAGGTTCCACCGAGATTGGTTGCACGCGGACAGGAAGGGGCAGAGGAGTCCAGAACACTGACTACTGACCGATCACCTCAACAAAAAAAAAAAAAAAGGTAAGCAGATTCCTGTTTAAACGAAATCTGTGATTGGAATTTTTATAGGCAAATTTTAACTCAGTGTGTTGGACTCCAGTAAGATAAGGAAATAAGACGAGTAAGTATACGTAAAGTAAAATAATAATACCCAAGTCCCAGGTAAAAACACGCAGTGGTCGCGCCTCCCAAAAGCCGACGGGCTTCTGGAACAGAGGGGGCGGGGTTCTAGGATAAATAAATAATTTATCCGCCGTTGTCCCTGTAACTCTGAGACCAAGTTAGCTGTCAACTTGCTAGGTTAGTGACTAGCTTAAAACAGTGACAATTTAGACTTACTTATAATTTGAGACTAAATAAGTAAGGGCGGGACTAGGGTGAGAGTTTGAGGAAAACGCGCTGACCTACGCTGATAAAATAGTCCGATAAGAGTTCCAAACCTAAGTCATTTAAATAAAATAAAAGTAGTCACAGAATACTAAATCTTTTTTTATGTTCTAAAATAATGAGGTTTCTTGCCATGTGGAGTCAACACACATACCAATCTTATTTTACACTCAAAAGGTTCTAAAAAAAATTTTTTTTTTCATTGTTGAAGGTTCTTTTCATGGTGTCAGAGTCTCGCGGGAATGAAGTGCAAAAGTTGGCCTGTCCATTGTCTTTCATGTTTGATGTTTGTCTCTTGTCAAGAACTATAAGGCCAACTGCGTGAATGAATTACAAGAAAAAAGTTCCGGTTGTTCCAGTGACAATAAAGATTAAGAGCCTGTGTGGTGTGTGTATGTGTGACTGAGAATGGAAAATTTTTTAAAACATCTGAAATAAGGAAAAAATAAGCAAAATACAGTAAAGTGGAAATCATCGGGAAAAGCTTTAATTGGCTAAAACCAGCTGAACAATAGCTAAAACAAGAGCATGCTCTTGCTAAATTGGGCTGAAAAAGTTGGATTAAAAAATGTAGAATTAGCTGAAAAAGCTGAAACAAGCTATATACAGAAATTATTAAGTTAAATACAACATTTTCGTCTTGCCTCAATAAAAGCACTGTCCTATTTGTTATTTATTTAATTGTTCCCATACATATCTCTAAAAAAAGTGAGTACACTTGAAAAGAAAAGTGTAGGGGTTCCAGGTCCACCAGCCATTCTCTCTCCAATCAGCGGCAACCAGCCACACCTGTTCCTGGTTTGGAGGACTACTCTGCCTGGGTATAAGAACCTCTGCCAGACATGCCTTCAGCGCCGGGACATTATCAAGCTATGCCAAACACTCACCTTGCTTCTCCGTTCTGGACCACCTGAAACCTTGGAACTCCTGGGACCTCTCTGGACTAAACCACAAGAAACACAGCAGTAAGAACAAGAGCCTCATCATCATTAATCCATTGCTTTCTAAAGACAATTCTGGATACTCACCTTGTCCCTGCCTTCTCTTTTTCAGTCTGGAGGATCTTGACCTGCAGCAATAAAATAAATCATTATTTTTTACTCCTGACTCTGTTCCTTCTTCTCAGTCAGCCACTTGGGGTCTACATGTCTAAAAATATGACAGAATGTCCCGGCCAAACAGACCCTCAAGGCATGACTGGGGAGGGACAGATCCAGCATTTTATCCAAGTTCAGAATAGACGCATAGAAAATCAGGAACAAGCTTTACAACGTATTTTTTCTCAGCAAGAAGCATCGCAAAACCACTTTCAGGAGCTTGGAAGCATGATTCATGCCTTACAACAACAAGTGGCGGCTCTTGTTCCCACGGCCCCGGTCCAGACCTCTCCAACTTCTCACCAGCCGGCAACCTCCACCTCAGCCCCCCTGAATGTTCAGGCTCTTCGGGAACCAGACATCCGCCCCTCTGAGTTTTTTGAAGGTAACGCCAGCAAGTGTGGCGGTTTTTTGTTACAATGTAACCTAGCATTTAGCCGAGCACCGCTAACCTACACATCTAATGCTTCCCGTATCACCTATGTCGTCACCGCACTCAAGGGTGAAGCGCTTCAGTGGGCTCGCGCTTACCTGCAGAAACGTGACATGCAGTTCTTAACTTTTTCCACCTTTCTCGAGGAGTTTCGGCGTGTGTTTGATCATCCATTACAGCAAGAGGAGGCAACTAAAAAGATGTTCAAACTACGCCAAGGAGGCAGGTCCGTCGCCGAATTCGCCACCCACTTCCGCATTTTGGCGGAGGATTCCGACTGGGGTGAGGTCGCGCTAAAAGGCGCATTCATTAATGCCTTAAATAAACGAATCAAGGACCAAATAGCTACCAGAGAAGCACCAGCAAGCCTAGATGATCTGATCACGCTCGCCATTAGGGTGGATAATTGTTTTCGTGAAAATACGTCGGAGGACTACAATTCCCATGCATTCCCCGAAACCGGAAGTGCTCGTTCCGCACCGATAACTGCTCCGTCGGCTCCTGAACCGATGCAGATTGGGAGAACCAGACTCTCCCCAGAAGAGCGCCAGAGACGCATTGACCACAACGAGTGCCTCTATTGTGGTAGGAGGGGCCACATTGCTGCTACATGTCGCCTACGTTTAAACGAGAGAGCTCACCAGTAAACCAGGAGATTCTGGTGGGTATTTCTTCATTTTCTCCTGGCAATAATTTGTGTTTACCTGCAATCCTGTGCATTAACTCAACCAATTTTCCTGTCCAGGCTCTGGTTGATTCTGGGGCGGAGCAGAACCTGATCAGTAGGGATCTGACTGAGAAGCTACGGATACCTACCACAGCGCTTAATCCTGCTATCTCTGTGGCTGCCCTTACTGGACAAACTATCTCCTGTATTTCACAAAAAACAATAAAATTCAAGTTCATAGTTTCTGGCAATCATCATGAGCAGGGTGAGTTTTTTGTTTTTGATTCTACCAAATCCCAACTGGTTTTGGGTTATCCATGGTTAAAGAGACACAATCCACTCATTAACTGGTCTGAAAATAGAGTAGAAAAATGGGGAGACAACTGTTCCAGAGAGTGTTTACGTTCTGCCGTTTCTCCTGGGGTTTTTGACAAACAAGCAATTGAAGAGATCAACCTTTCTAATGTCCCCTCTGTTTACCATACTTTTGCTCCAGTCTTTAGCAAACAACAAGCTCTTTCATTACCCCCTCACAGACCATATGACTGTTCCATAGACCTCCTTCCGGGTGCTCCGCTACCCTCGAGTAGATTATATAATCTGTCCGGACCTGAGAGGGAGACTATGAGACAGTACATTGACGAGTCCCTTAAATCTGGCATCATTAGGCCGTCAACCTCTCCTGTGGGGGCGGGATTCTTTTTTGTTACAAAGAAAGACAAGACGTTACGACCATGCATTGATTTCAGGGGTTTAAACCAAATCACTGTCAAAAATAAATACCCATTACCCCTTATGGACTCTATGTTTGAGCAACTGCAGGATGCTGTCATTTTCACAAAATTGGACCTTCGCAACGCCTATCATTTGGTGAGGATCAAAGAGGGGGATGAGTGGAAGACCGCGTTCAAGACCCCTCTAGGCCATTTTGAATATCTAGTCATGCCGTTTGGATTAACTAATGCCCCTGCAGTGTTTCAAGCACTAATCAACGATGTATTAAGAGACTTCCTTAATGTGTTTGTGTTTGTGTATCTGGACGATATCCTCATTTACTCAAAGGATAAGGATCTACACCCAAAACACGTAGAAGCTGTACTTCAGAGGTTGTTGGAAAATCAACTTTTTGTTAAGGCGGAGAAATGCGAGTTCCATGTGTCTACTGTGTTTTTTCTTGGCTTTATTTTTGAGAGAGGACAGGTTCGTTCTGATCCCGACAAGATCAAGGCTGTTACGGACTGGCCTACTCCCCTTGATCGAAAACAGTTACAACGGTTCCTGGGTTTTGCCAATTTTTATCGGCGGTTCATCAAGAATTATAGCCAAGTTGCATCGCCACTTACTCAGCTCACCTCAACTCTGCATAAATTCGCCTGGACCCCAGCAGCAGAAATGGCCTTCCTAGAACTAAAACGACGCTTCTCTTCAGCTCCCGTTCTTGCCCACCCTGATCCACACAGACAATTTGTTGTGGAAGTGGATGCCTCTGACTCGGGTGTGGGGGCTGTGTTATCCCAGCGGGCAGCTGACGATGGGAAGCTTCACCCCTGCGCCTTCTTTTCCCGTCGTCTTTCTGCTGCTGAACGCAATTATGACGTCGGTAACAGAGAGTTGCTGGCCATAAAGTTGGCTCTCGAGGAGTGGAGACATTGGTTGGAGGGTGCAGAAATACCATTTGTTATTTTTACTGATCATAAGAACTTGGCATACATTCAGGGTGCTAAGAGATTAAATGCACGACAAGCCAGATGGTCTCTTTTCTTCGCCAGATTCAACTTTTCTATCACTTACATCCCAGGTACTCGCAACATTAAACCGGACGCCCTATCCCGCCAGTTCTCCTCATCTGAAACTTCTGATTCTCCTGTGGACATTTTGCCTACATCCTGCACAGTTGGAGCCATGACCTGGACCATTGAGAATGACATTCGAGAAGCACAACGACTCGAGCCGGACCCTGGTACGGGCCCTCCAGGAAGACTTTTTGTCCCTGCTTCAATGGTTGGTGAGGTGTTGCATTGGCTTCACACAGCAAAATTCACATGTCATCCTGGTATCACACGCATGTTGCACCTCACTAAAGAACATTTCTGGTGGCCCACAATGTCTAAAGACGTGAGGGAGTTTGTTTCTGCCTGTCCAACATGTGCTTGTAACAAACATAATACCCAACCCCCTGCAGGTCTCCTCATGCCTCTACCTTCCCCTGGTCGTCCATGGTCCCACATCGCCTTGGATTTTGTCACCGGTCTTCCTCTGTCAGAAGGTAACTCTGTCGTTTGCACTGTGGTTGACAGATTCTCTAAGGCCGCTCACTTCGTCCCTCTGACCAAGCTGCCTTCTGCATTCGAAACGGCACAGTTGGTGGTGAACCATGTTTTCCGTCTGCACGGTATCCCGCTTGATATTGTGTCTGACAGGGGGCCACAATTCATCTCTCAAGTGTGGAAGGCATTTTGTGACGCTTTGGGTGCCACCTCCAGCTTGTCGTCCGGCTATCACCCCCAGTCAAATGGCCAAACTGAGAGGTGCAACCAGGACTTGGAGGCTGCTTTACGGTGCGTGATTGAGAATAACCCATCTTCTTGGAGCCGGTACCTACCCTGGATTGAGTATGCCCATAACTCTCAGGTCTCCTCTGCAACTGGGTTTTCTCCTTTTGAAGCGTCATTGGGTTACTCTCCCCCACTTTTTCCCTCTCAGGACTTGGACGTTTCTGTCCCGTCAGTTCAACGCCATGTCGCACGGTGCCGTCGAGTTTGGCGCCAGACCAGAAAGGCGTTACTCAGGACGGCGGCTCAAACTAAAAGGTTTGCTGACAGACGCCGCTCGACGGCTCCTACTTACCAGGTGGGTGAGATGGTATGGCTCTCTACGAAAGACATCTCTCTCAAGGACACACCCAGGAAACTTGCCCCCAGGTACATCGGCCCGTTTCCCATATCGAGGATAATCAACCCTTCGGCCGTACGCCTGCGGCTCCCGTCATCTATGAAGGTACACCCCACGTTCCATGTTTCCCTCATTAAGCCTGTTGTTGACAGTCCCCTGGTCCCTCCGTCCACGCCTCCCCCTCCCCCCCGCCTGATCGACAACTCGCCGGCTTTTACGGTCCGGCGTCTTCTGGATGTCCGGCGGAGGGGTAGGGGGTTCCAGTACTTGGTGGACTGGGAGGGTTATGGTCCGGAGGAACGTTCTTGGGTCCCTAGGGCTCACATCTTGGACCCGGGTTTGGTTTCCTCTTTTTATAGGGCTCACCCTGAAAAGAGGATGGGATCGCCGAGGGGCGATTCTTGAGGGGGGGGTTCTGTAGGGGTTCCAGGTCCACCAGCCATTCTCTCTCCAATCAGCGGCAACCAGCCACACCTGTTCCTGGTTTGGAGGACTACTCTGCCTGGGTATAAGAACCTCTGCCAGACATGCCTTCAGCGCCGGGACATTATCAAGCTATGCCAAACACTCACCTTGCTTCTCCGTTCTGGACCGCCTGAAACCTTGGAACTCCTGGGACCTCTCTGGACTAAACCACAAGAAACACAGCAGTAAGAACAAGAGCCTCATCATCATTAATCCATTGCTTTCTAAAGACAATTCTGGATACTCACCTTGTCCCTGCCTTCTCTTTTTCAGTCTGGAGGATCTTGACCTGCAGCAATAAAATAAATCATTATTTTTTTACTCCTGACTCTGTTCCTTCTTCTCAGTCATCCACTTGGGGTCTATATGTCAAAAACTATGACAAAAAGTTTAATTAAAAGGACTCAGCACTGAAGATATGCACAGTGCAAAAACAGAGGGAGGAAAATAATAACTACTGTATTTTTAGCCTGTATGACATATTTATGGATTGTTTTTTCTTCTTAAACTTTTCACAAGCTATCTGAAGATTAAATATGAAACAAACATTGAGGCGCTGAGGTTAGAACAAAGTTTTATTTAGATACAGCAGTTAAATAGGGTAACAAACGTAGTCCACCTCCTCAGCAGTCGGTGCTGGTTTCCTGAAACACAGAATAAACATTACATTAAAACAGTTTACACTTCTCCATTATAACAGGATTAAATAATTTTCTACAGCGTGATTAGTGGTGCTGTTGCACAATTCGGAAGGAATGGGGGTGAAATGAAAATTAGAACTTCAGCTCTGAATGAGGGTCAGGTTTTAACCAGGCTAGAAGGCCTCAGGACGTGTAACAGTTTTTTGAATAAACAAATAAAATATTTGCGGACAGTTCGAGACAAATTGATTAGCGCCGAATGAACCTTCACGGTTGGAAGGATTGATCAAAAAGGATTATGACATTCTATCTCAATAATTTTAGGTTATAACACTTAAACAAACGGGAAATTTGGAAATTGCAGTGGGACCTTCCGTTAGCATAGCATAGGCTGTCCAACAGCGGACATTTTCAAACTTTGTAACGGTAGACAGCTCACATCGGATTCGCTTAATAAAGCATACAGAGTGACGTCGTGTAGAGAAACGATAAGCAGAGAGTGGATTACCAATTTGGAAGACGTACTTTTGTGAATAGTTCCAGGGAATGTATTCGTCTTGTGAGCGTTGACCGGAAGGCAGGGTTGCCAGATCTCTAGACCGAAAGAAGCGATCAGCTCCTTCAAAACAAGCATAAATAAGCGACTCAATGTCCGCAAGAAGCAAAAATAAAAACCCGCCACAAGCGGCTGATCAAATTTGAAAGCGACTCCAGGGAAAAGCAAGCCCAATGCCGCTTGAAATAAGCGGACTTGGCAACTATGGGGACGCAAAAGACACAGTCGTTTCATGGTTGCCAGGTGAGAAATGTAAGATTATCGTACACCCATCATAAACAAAATAAGTATGCTCTATAGTCACTCTATTGTTGAATACTGTAGCGTTTAACAGGCACTCACAGCTTTGTGGCGTCAGTACTGGGGGGAACCATAGACATTAATACGCATTATTGTCTGGTGGCAACTAATGAGCTCTACAGAAAGTCTTCTGTCACATTTAGAAAAGCACGATTGGCTGGAATTCCAAGACGCCTTCAGGGTTCACAAAAAAAAAAAAAAACGACAGACAGTTGTGACAGGCTGATGGAAACCGATCACAACTACACGTTCACAGAATGACCAAATTATTGTATTTTTGGCCTTTTTCGGGATTATTGATCGTACATGGTACAGAGGGCAAAATTATCGTACAAATATGATAATTATCGTACAGCTGGCAACACTGAGCCTGAGTATAATGGAGACCCCTGATGGACGAAAAAAGGTACTGCAGACAGGAGCATAATAATTTCTAGAGAAACTAAAACAGATCGGAGTCACTTTTATTTGTAATTTAATTTAGTCATCCACTTGAGTTATTCGTTCTGAAACATTTAATAAAAGTAAAAGGATACAGGTATAGATTTAAATAACTATTTGGGTTAGGGTTAGGGTTAGGTCTTTATTATCTGCTGAATTTCAAAAATACCGTACGATAGCGAGTGGAAACCGTGCATTTCTTTAATATTTAACAAGATAAACACCTTAAAAAAAATTGTTTGCTGACATTATAATAAAGATGTGTCTGAGCTGAACTTTTCCTTAATAAATGAACGTAACGGTCAAATCTGCTGAATTTCAAAAATACCGTACGATAGCGAGTGGACACCGTGCATTTCTTCAATATTTAACATGATAAACACCTAAAAATATTTTTATTTGCTGACATTATAATAAAGCTGTGTCTGAGCTGAACTTTTCCTCAATGAATGAATGTAATGTTCAAATCTGCTGAATTTCAAAAATACTGTACAATAGTGAGTGGAAACCATGCATTTCTTTAATATTTAACTAGATAAACACATAAAATATTTGTTTGCTGACATTATAATAAAGATGTGTCTGAGCTGAACTTTTCCTTAATAAATGAACGTAATGGTCAAATCTGCTGAATTTCAAAAACTTCGTACGATAGCGAGAGGAAACCTGCATTTCTTTAAAATTCAACAAGATTAAAAAAATGTTTTTTTTGCTGAAATAATAAAGATGTGTCTGAGCTGAACTTTTCCTTAATAAATGAACGTAATGTTCAAATCTGCTGAATTTCAAAAATACGGTACTGTACGATAGTGAGTGGAAACCATGCATTTCTTTAATATTTAACAAGATAAACACCTAAAAAATATTTGTTTGCTGACATTATAATAAAGATATGTCTGAGCTGAACTTTTCCTTAATAAATGAACGTAATGTTCAGATCTGCTGAATTTCAAAAATACCGTACGATAGCGAGAGGAAACCTGCATTTCTTTAAAATTCAACAAGATTAAAAAAACGTTTTTTTGCTGACATTATAATAAAGATATGTCTGAGCTAAACTTTTCCTTAATAAATGAACGTAATGTTCAGATGTGCTGAATTTCAAATATACCGTACGATAGTGAGTGGAAACCGTAACAACTCCACCATATATTTCAGACCTGCACTTGCTGAAAACATGCATTGCAGGCTCCACAGCAAAGGGAGCTGCTGTGAATGACGACGAAGGATGGACCCTCATTTGAACTTGGGCACATTTCAACTTTGTCCAAATTTTATCAGACAGTTTATTGGTGCAGATGTAATTAATAAATACTATGAATAAAAGTACTTTATTAAAGCGTGATTTACATATTTTATAATACTGTACATTGTATGGTAATTTATTTTTGCACAATTAACACTTATTTTGTCATCAGTTATGATTTTAAATAGAAATAGTTTCATTTAACTTAATCAATTCCTGGATCTTGTGTAAAGCATTGTGTTCCTTTTTGTGTTACAGGTTTTATAGAAAACAGCCATTTGGCATCAAGTGAAGAGGTCAGATGAGCTGGTTGAGGTCTTCTTGTCTGTGCTACTAATGTTTATTGCTAATGTCCTCCGAGTCGCTGAAGTCACTGAGGGAGACGGGACTGCTCTTCAGGGTGCTTCCTGTTCCGGCTTCAGTCAGACCTGATCTGTGTTCCTTTCCCGTGGAGGTTCCCCCCACGCTGGTGCTGGGTGAGTCCAGGCTCTTTCTCAAGGGTCCTGAGCCACGGAAAGAGGCTGGTTTGGACACTTCCTGTTTGTCCTCTAAAGAGACCACCCAGTCGATGCTTGTTTCCAAGCCTGTAAACGAGAGACCGTGCACCTCATGCTTTCTCTCAGGTAAGATGCTTATGCCCCCTGTTGGCTTCTTCACCACTTGCTCGGTGAACTGCTTCTCAAATTTTGTGACCATGTCGCTGATAGTGATATCTTCCCCGTAGTTTTTCTTGTTAACGTTTCCGTTCTGGTCTTGGAAGGTCTGGAGCGGTTTTGGGTCAATCTCCTGCAGCTCGCTGACGTCTGACCAGTCGTCCTCGTCTTCATCGCTTTCCACCTTTGTGACTTCCGTCTGGGTCACTGGCGGTCGGGACTGCAGGGGCTTGGAGGCCTGGCCGACTGAAGCGTGCCTTGTCGGGACCGGACTGGGTTTACTGGCTTTGGTCTGAGCTGGCGCCGCCTGGTTTAACCTGGGTTTTGGTGACTTGCTCTGTTGGGGCACCTCCTCCTCAGAGTTGGACTCCTCCTCTTCAGATTCCTCATCTGAACTAAAGGGAGGGGTCTTGCTTGTGACGATCCTCAGAACAGTCCTGATGTTGGGCGTAGATGTCTTCGGCTGGACGGTTCTGGTTCTTGGAGCTGGTTGCGGGGTCTTCGGCTGTTTGACAGAGGCTCTAGACGTCACCTGGCTGGCTCAGGAGGGCAAGCTGCTGGACCGCGGGCGGATCCGCATCACTTGAACAGGCTGTTTGGATCTGGTCTGAGAGTCTGGAGCAGCTTGGTTCTTCTGAACTCCCAGTTTCTGATCCACGATGCTCATCATCTCCTCCCGACAGCTCCAGTAGTCCGGCGTGGTTCTCGCTGCAGCCTCCCGCCTCGTCTTCAACTTAGCCAGGAGAGACGTGAGCTCCTTGTTCTTCAGACCACTTTGATCACTCCTGACGCTTTCTAGTTTCTTGACGAGGGAGAGTTCAAGCTCCTGTCGCATCTCCCGCTTCCTGTTGGGGTTCCTATTCAGAGCGCTGCTGGGCATCCTTTTAGCAGCTGCAGGCTCGGGTTTGTTCCCCGTCGGCCTCTTCTCCGAGATGCTGCTGGAGTCAATTCCGACTCTCTTTGTTTTGACCTCTGGGGCCGGAGCCGTGACAGCAACTGGTGCTCCGACCACTTTAGTGGGTGGATTATGAGAAAGAGCCCTTATCTGCTCCTTCTGAGTCTTAATGGTTTGCTCCTTCTCCTGCAGCCTCCTGTCATCTCCTGCTGCAGCCTGCTCAGCTCGTCCAGCAGCTGATTCTTTTCAGACCTGTGCTGCTCTTTAATGACCTGCAGTCTGGCTTCCCATTTTTTTTCCTGCTTCGTCATTTGCTGTTCCAGCTTTTGGATAGCTGGGAGGTGCACATACTTGTACCCGTCCACGTCTCTCTCTGGCTGCGAGCTCACCGAGCCAACGGGTTTTCCCTGTCTGGACGTCAGACTCGCTTCGCTCAGAGCCTGAATGTTACGGTGGTACAAGGACTCCATCTCCCGGCGCATCCCGTCCCGGCTCTCCTCGAGCTTCCGGTCCATGCGAGCCATCTCCTCCGCCTTGAAATGCTCCAGGTCTCGCAGCAGCTCCTTATGCATGTTCTGCTGCTCCTTTTCCTTTGGCATGCAAAGCCTGCTGCTGCTGAACTATTTGCTCCTTCAGCCTGCTGTTTTCCTGTTTGAGGCTTTCAATCTGCGACTGCCTCTCACCGTCGGACTGCAGCTGGATCCGATGCTCGTCAGGATGCCGGCGCTGCATGTGGTCCTTGTGGATGCTGATGTTTCGTGCCGTGAGCAACAGGGCCTGTTGGGATTGGAGCATCTCCTTGCGATGTACAGTATCAGCTCGGCCGTCATCGTCTTCACCATCTCCTTCTTCTTCGCGTACCGAGCCAGCAGCTGCTCCCGCTCCCTGCCGGCCGCCACCAGCCGCTCCTCCCGCTCCCTGCCGGCCGCTACCAGCCGCTCCTCCCGCTCCCTGCCGGCCGCCGCCAGCAGCTGCTCCCGCTCCCTGCCGGCTGCTACCAGCCGTTCCTCCCGCTCCCTGCCGGCCGCTACCAGCCGCTCCTCCCGCTCCCTGCCGTCCGCCGCCAGCAGCTGCTCCCGCTCCCTGCCGGCCGCTACCAGCCGCTCCCTGCCGGCCGCCGCTAGCCGCTTCTCCCGCTCCCTGCCGGCCGCCGCCAGCAGCTGCTCCCGCTCCCTGCCGGCCGCCGCCAGCAGCTCCTCCCGCTCCCTGCCGGCCGCCGCCATCCGCTACTCCCGCTCCCTGCCGACCGCCGCCAGCAGCTGCTCCCGCTCCCTGCCGCCAGCAGCTCCTCCCGCTCCCTGCCGGCCGCCGCCATCCGCTACTCCCGCTCCCTGCCGACCGCCGCCAGCAGCTGCTCCCGCTCCCTGCCGGCCAGACGCTCCTCCCGCTCCCTGCCGGCCGCCGCCAGCCGCTCCTCTGCCGCCGCCAGCAGCTGCTCCTGCTCCCTGCCGGCTGCCGCCTGCAGCTCCTCCCGCTCCCTGCCGGCTGCCGTTCCTCTGCCGCCGCCAGCAGCTGCTCCCGCTCCCTGCCGGCCACCGCCAGCAGCTGCTTTAGATAAACACTCATTTTGAGCTTTCTAGTATCACATCAGAGAAAATCTGTAATGCTCTTTATACAGATTGGAAAGTTATTTGCATTTCATGTATTATTGCATTTGGCCTGCCACCCTTTGATAAGATTTGATATGTGGCCCTTTCAGGGAAAAAGTTTGGCCACCCCGGTCTAAATCTTTAATTTCATTGACTATTCTTTAAAATTCAACAAGATTAAAAAAAATATTTATTTGCTGAAATAATAAAGATGTGTCTGAGCTGAACTTTTCCTTAATAAATGAACGTAATGTTCAAATCTGCTGAATTTCAAAAATACCGTACGATAGTGAGTGGAAACCGTGCATTTCTTTAATATTTAACAAGATAAACACCTAAAAAATATTTGTTTGCTGACATTATAATAAAGATATGTCTGAGCTGAACTTTTCCTTAATAAATGAACGTAATGTTCAGATCTGAAACAGTATAAATAAAATTTAGAACCTCACGATTCAGTTTCTGGATGTCCCAATTGACTGTAGCACATGAGGATGGAGGCAGGTGTGAACGTTTCACCTTTTCGACCCACATTTTGATGCTGTTGATCCAGGGACTTGAACTGGTGAACAATTTGCTTGTTTGGTAGATTACCGGAGAAAACCCAAAACTGCTGTATGGGCAGAACACGAAAACTCCCCCAAGAAAATATCCTGATGCATGCTCAATAGTCCTCTGGACAGATTATTGTTGTTGAAACAATTCGGCTCTTGGTGTGAGTGTTGGAGGGTGCTCCTTTTAGCTTTCTTGCTTTATTTTTTTAATCTGTTTATTTTTTAGCGGGGGGTAACAGTACCAGGAGAAAACCCACATGTGCACAGGCAGAACACAAAAAAAAAAAAATCCCATAATCTTCTAGATAGATTCTTCATGTTGAATTATTATTATTATTATTATTTTGGTGGGGGGTGGGGGGGGTGGTGTTGCTTCTTTTGGCTTTCAGTTTTTTTGTTTGCATGTTTCTTGACAGGTGCTTTGGAAACTAATAAGCAAAACTGAACTAATGTTTGCCAATAGATCCCTTTCACGGCTCGTCATCAACTCGGAAATATACCGGAACCTAGCCATTGTTGTGAGAATAAAACACATTTTTTGTGCTTAGGGTCTTTATCCCCTCTTTAAACGCAACTCTGGCTAACAATTTGGAGGTTCCACCGAGATTGGTTGCACGCGGACAGGAAGGGGCAGAGGAGTCCAGAACACTGACTACTGACCGATCACCTAAACAAAAAAAAAAAAAAGGTAAGCAGATTCCTGTTTAAACGAAATCTGTGATTGGAATTTTTATAGGCAAATTTTAACTCAGTGTGTTGGACTCCAGTAAGATAAGGAAATAAGACGAGTAAGTATACGTAAAGTAAAATAATAATACCCAAGTCCCAGGTAAAAACACGCAGTGGTCGCGCCTCCCAAAAGCCGACGGGCTTCTGGAACAGAGGGGGCGGGGTTCTAGGATAAATAAATAATTTATCCGCCGCTATCCCTGTAACTCTGAGACCAAGTTAGCTGTAAACTTGCTAGGTTAGTGACTAGCTTAAAACAGTGACAATTTAGACTTACTTATAATTTGAGACTAAATAAGTAAGGGCGGGACTAGGGTGAGAGTTTGAGGAAAACGCGCTGACCTACGCTGATAAAATAGTCCGATAAGAGTTCCAAACCTAAGTCATTTAAATAAAATAAAAGTAGTCACAGAATACTAAATCTTTTTTTATGTTCTAAAATAATGAGGTTTCTTGCCATGTGGAGTCAACACACATACCAATCTTATTTTACACTCAAAAGGTTCTAAAAAAATTTTTTTTTCATTGTTGAAGGTTCTTTTCATGGTGTCAGAGTCTCGCGTGAATGAAGTGCAAAAGTTGGCCTGTCCATTGTCTTTCATGTTTGATGTTTGTCTCTTGTCAAGAACTATAAGGCCAACTACGTGAATGAATTACAAGAAAAAAGTTCCGGTTGTTCCAGTGACAATAAAGATTAAAGCTAGGGTCTGCGATATTTGAACACTCTGGGACTCTGGGACTTAGAAATATTTTCAGTGCAGAAAAGCATTCTGCTCCCTCCCCTCAGAGCCATATATGGCACAGTCCGAGCTCTGCTGAACTTGGGATCTGCTCCGCCCCCTGCTGCTCTCTGCTCAGAACCACTGCGATATTCTGTGTTTATGGAAATAAAACCTTCTAATAAAATAAAAACATGGAGCGCTAGTCCTACAACACAAAATCCAGCAGACACCAGCAGAGGTTCACGAAGCAACGTTGGACATGTTTTAATTCGCTCGTGACTTCCTCATGTCGCTGCGCTGCTGGTCTGGAATGTGTGGAATGCTTCACCTCCTCCTGTCTGCGCTGCGATATTCTGTGTTTATATGACAATATAACTGTTTAAAAATTTTAATAAAACCACGAATCACTCATCCTACAACACAAAATCCAGCAGAAATCATCAGAGGTTCACAAAGCAACGTTGGACATGTTTTAATTCGCTCGTGACTTCCTCTTTCTGTCAGCGCTGGTCTCTGGAATGTCTGGAATGCCCCACCTCGTCCTGTCTGCGCTGCGATATTCTGTGTTTATATGACAATATAACTGTTTAAAAAATTTAATAAAACCATGAATCACTCATCCTACAACACAAAATCCAGCAGAAATCATCAGAGGTTCACGAAGCAACGTTGGACATGTTTTAATTCGCTCGTGAGTCGTGACAAATCCATTTCCTCATTTCTGTCAGTGAAGGATGAAGCGATCACTTGGCTTTTGGCAAAAAAAACTAAATAAAAGTCCAGCTCTGGGATAAAGAAGGGATATTTAATACATTTTGTGTCACATAAAAAACAGTCCTGCATCGCTTTGCAATCCTTTAAATGAGAACGAGCTGCGGCTGGGACAGGTGGGGGCGTGGGTTGGGGCGTGACAAACAACTCTGTTTTTATTGGCTGTCAGTGTCCTGGTCACTCTTGTGTTTTCAGTGTTTTTATAAATGCTGATAGAGAAGCAAGGGGACAATAGATTTTTTCAGAGATTACTTTGTCTAACATCAGTTTGTCTGTAGATAGTGACTGAGTGAAGAAATATGTTAAAAATATATTGTTTGAAAAGTTACAGACTACATTACAATCTTACATACCCCAGCTTTAAGAGCCTGTGTGGTGTGTGTATGTGTGACTGAGAATGGAAATTTTTTTAAAACATCTGAAATAAGGAAAAAATAAGCAAAATACAGTAAAGTGGAAATCATCTGAAAAAGCTTTAATTGGCTAAAACCAGCTGAACAATAGCTAAAACAAGAGCATGCTCTTGCTAAATTGGGCTGAAAAAGTTGGATTAAAAAATGTAGAATTAGCTGAAAAAGCTGAAACAAGCTATATACAGAAATTATTAAGTTAAATACAACATTTTCGTCTTGCCTCAATAAAAGCACTGTCCTATTTGTTATTTATTTAATTGTTCCCATACATATCTCTAAAAAAAGTGAGTACACTTGAAAAGAAAAGTTTAATTAAAAGGACTCAGCACTGAAGATATGCATAGTGCAAAAACAGAGGGAGGAAAATAATAACTACTGTATTTTTAGCCTGTATGACATATTTATGGATTGTTTTTTTCTTCTTAAACTTTTCACAAGCTATCTGAAGATTAAATATGAAACAAACATTGAGGCGCTGAGGTTAGAACAAAGTTTTATTTAGATACAGCAGTTAAATAGGGTAACAAACGTAGTCCACCTCCTCAGCAGTCGGTGCTGGTTTCCTGAAACACAGAATAAACATTACATTAAAACAGTTTACACTTCTCCATTATAACAGGATTAAATAATTTTCTACAGCGTGATTAGTGGTGCTGTTGCACAATTCGGAAGGAATGGGGGTGAAATGAAAATTAGAACTTCAGCTCTGAATGAGGGTCAGGTTTTAACCAGGCTAGAAGGCCTTAGGACGTGTAACAGTTTTTTGAATAAACAAATAAAATATTTGCGGACAGTTCGAGACAAATTGATTAGCGCCGAATGAACCTTCACGGTTGGAAGGATTGATCAAAAAGGATTATGACATTCTATCTCAATAATTTTAGGTTATAACACTTAAACAAACGGGAAATTTGGAAATTGCAGTGGGACCTTCCGTTAGCATAGCATAGGCTGTCCAACAGCGGACATTTTCAAACTTTGTAACGGTAGACAGCTCACATCGGATTCGCTTAATAAAGCATACAGAGTGACGTCGTGTAGAGAAACGATAAGCAGAGAGTGGATTACCAATTTGGAAGACGTACTTTTGTGAATAGTTCCAGGGAATGTATACGTCTTGTGAGCGTTGACCGGAAGGCAGGGTTGCCAGATCTCTAGACCGAAAGAAGCGATCAGCTCCTTCAAAACAAGCATAAATAAGCGACTCAATGTCCGCAAGAAGCAAAAATAAAAACCCGCCACAAGCGGCTGATCAAATTTGAAAGCGACTCCAGGGAAAAGCAAGCCCAATGCCGCTTGAAATAAGCGGACTTGGCAACTATGGGGACGCAAAAGACACAGTCGTTTCATGGTTGCCAGGTGAGAAATGTAAGATTATCGTACACCCATCATAAACAAAATAAGTATGCTCTATAGTCACTCTATTGTTGAATACTGTAGCGTTTAACAGGCACTCACAGCTTTGTGGCGTCAGTACTGGGGGGAACCATAGACATTAATACGCATTATTGTCTGGTGGCAACTAATGAGCTCTACAGAAAGTCTTCTGTCACATTTAGAAAAGCACGATTGGCTGGAATTTCAAGACGCCTTCAGGGTTCACAAAAAACTCCGACAGACAGTTGTGACAGGCTGATGGAAACCGATCACAACTACACGTTCACAGAATGGCCAAATTATTGTATTTTTGGCCTTTTTCGGGATTATTGATCGTACATGGTACAGAGGGCAAAATTATCGTACAAATATGATAATTATCGTACAGCTGGCAACACTGAGCCTGAGTATAATGGAGACCCCTGATGGACGAAAAAAGGTACTGCAGACAGGAGCATAATAATTTCTAGAGAAACTAAAACAGATCGGAGTCACTTTTATTTGTAATTTAATTTAGTCATCCACTTGAGTTATTCGTTCTGAAACATTTAATAAAAGTAAAAGGATACAGGTATAGATTTAAATAACTACAGGTAGTCCCCGACTTACGAGCGCTCTGACCTACGAGGTCCCGGACTTACGAGCATGCATCTCATTTAAAATGGAGCCTGCAGGGAGGAGGGAGACAATTCAACTGACTCCTTCATCTTTAAAAACTGTGTTAGGATAGGCTAAGTGCTTGGTGACTGTCCAGTACTGTACATTTATCTATTTATAAATAAAAAACAATAAAAAATAATACTGTATATACTGTATATTTTTAATAAATAGATAAATGTACAGTACTGTACAGTCACCAAGCACTTAGCCTATCCTAACACAGTTTTTAAAGATGAAGGAGTCAGTTGAATTGTCTCCCTCCTCCCTGCAGGCTCCATAGGGAGCTTGCTCCCTTTATGTGAAAGGGAGACAATTCAACTTATTCCTTCATCTTTAAAAACTGTGTTAGGATAGGCTAAGTGCTTGGTGACTGTCCAGTACTGTACATGTATTCATTTATAAAAAAATAAATAAAAAATTTTTATTATTTTTTATTATTATTTTTTTTTTTACTATGTGATCCTACTTACGAATTTTTGACTTACGAGCGCCCCCTAGGGACGGAACTCGCTCGTAAGTCGGGGACTACCTGTATTTGGGTTAGGGTTAGGTCTTTATTATCTGCTGAATTTCAAAAATACCGTATGATAGCGAGTGGAAACCGTGCATTTCTTTAATATTTAACAAGATAAACACCTTAAAAAAATTGTTTGCTGACATTATAATAAAGATGTGTCTGAGCTGAACTTTTCCTTAATAAATGAACGTAACGGTCAAATCTGCTGAATTTCAAAAATACCGTACGATAGCGAGTGGACACTGTGCATTTCTTCAATATTTAACATGATAAACACCTAAAAATATTTTTATTTGCTGACATTATAATAAAGCTGTGTCTGAGCTGAACTTTTCCTCAATGAATGAATGTAATGTTCAAATCTGCTGAATTTCAAAAATACTGTACAATAGTGAGTGGAAACCATGCATTTCTTTAATATTTAACTAGATAAACACATACAAAATATTTGTTTGCTGACATTATAATAAAGATGTGTCTGAGCTGAACTTTTCCTTAATAAATGAACGTAATGGTCAAATCTGCTGAATTTCAAAAACTTCGTACGATAGCGAGAGGAAACCTGCATTTCTTACTGTACGATAGTGAGTGGAAACCATGCATTTCTTTAATATTTAACAAGATAAACACCTAAAAAATATTTGTTTGCTGACATTATAATAAAGATATGTCTGAGCTGAACTTTTCCTTAATAAATGAACGTAATGTTCAGATCTGCTGAATTTCAAAAATACCGTACGATAGCGAGAGGAAACCTGCATTTCTTTAAAATTCAACAAGATTAAAAAAACGTTTTTTTGCTGACATTATAATAAAGATATGTCTGAGCTAAACTTTTCCTTAATAAATGAACGTAATGTTCAGATGTGCTGAATTTCAAATATACCGTACGATAGTGAGTGGAAACCGTAACAACTCCACCATATATTTCAGACCTGCACTTGCTGAAAACATGCATTGCAGGCTCCACAGCAAAGGGAGCTGCTGTGAATGACGACGAAGGATGGACCCTCATTTGAACTTGGGCACATTTCAACTTTGTCCAAATTTTATCAGACAGTTTATTGGTGCAGATGTAATTAATAAATACTATGAATAAAAGTACTTTATTAAAGCGTGATTTACATATTTTATAATACTGTACATTGTATGGTAATTTATTTTTGCACAATTAACACTTATTTTGTCATCAGTTATGATTTTAAATAGAAATAGTTTCATTTAACTTTAATCAATTCCTGGATCTTGTGTAAAGCATTGTGTTCCTTTTTGTGTTACAGGTTTTATAGAAAACAGCCATTTGGCATCAAGTGAAGAGGTCAGATGAGCTGGTTGAGGTCTTCTTGTCTGTGCTACTAATGTTTATTGCTAATGTCCTCCGAGTCGCTGAAGTCACTGAGGGAGACGGGACTGCTCTTCAGGGTGCTTCCTGTTCCGGCTTCAGTCAGACCTGATCTGTGTTCCTTTCCCGTGGAGGTTCCCCCCACGCTGGTGCTGGGTGAGTCCAGGCTCTTTCTCAAGGGTCCTGAGCCACGGAAAGAGGCTGGTTTGGACACTTCCTGTTTGTCCTCTAAAGAGACCACCCAGTCGATGCTTGTTTCCAAGCCTGTAAACGAGAGACCGTGCACCTCATGCTTTCTCTCAGGTAAGATGCTTATGCCCCCTGTTGGCTTCTTCACCACTTGCTCGGTGAACTGCTTCTCAAATTTTGTGACCATGTCGCTGATAGTGATATCTTCCCCGTAGTTTTTCTTGTTAACGTTTCCGTTCTGGTCTTGGAAGGTCTGGAGCGGTTTTGGGTCAATCTCCTGCAGCTCGCTGACGTCTGACCAGTCGTCCTCGTCTTCATCGCTTTCCACCTTTGTGACTTCCGTCTGGGTCACTGGCGGTCGGGACTGCAGGGGCTTGGAGGCCTGGCCGACTGAAGCGTGCCTTGTCGGGACCGGACTGGGTTTACTGGCTTTGGTCTGAGCTGGCGCCGCCTGGTTTAACCTGGGTTTTGGTGACTTGCTCTGTTGGGGCACCTCCTCCTCAGAGTTGGACTCCTCCTCTTCAGATTCCTCATCTGAACTAAAGGGAGGGGTCTTGCTTGTGACGATCCTCAGAACAGTCCTGATGTTGGGCGTAGATGTCTTCGGCTGGACGGTTCTGGTTCTTGGAGCTGGTTGCGGGGTCTTCGGCTGTTTGACAGAGGCTCTAGACGTCACCTGGCTGGCTCAGGAGGGCAAGCTGCTGGACCGCGGGCGGATCCGCATCACTTGAACAGGCTGTTTGGATCTGGTCTGAGAGTCTGGAGCAGCTTGGTTCTTCTGAACTCCCAGTTTCTGATCCACGATGCTCATCATCTCCTCCCGACAGCTCCAGTAGTCCGGCGTGGTTCTCGCTGCAGCCTCCCGCCTCGTCTTCAACTTAGCCAGGAGAGACGTGAGCTCCTTGTTCTTCAGACCACTTTGATCACTCCTGATGCTTTCTAGTTTCTTGACGAGGGAGAGTTCGAGCTCCTGTCGCATCTCCCGCTTCCTGTTGGGGTTCCTATTCAGAGCGCTGCTGGGCATCCTTTTAGCAGCTGCAGGCTCGGGTTTGTTCCCCGTCGGCCTCTTCTCCGAGATGCTGCTGGAGTCAATTCCGACTCTCTTTGTTTTGACCTCTGGGGCCGGAGCCGTGACAGCAACTGGTACTCCGACCACTTTAGTGGGTGGATTATGAGAAACAGCCCTTATCTGCTCCTTCTGAGCCTTAATGGTTTGCTCCTTCTCCTGTCTCCTGGTCATCTCCTGCAGCCTGCTCAGCTCGTCCACCAGCTGATTATTTTCAGACCTGTGCTGCTCTTTAATGACCTGCAGTCTGGCTTCCCATTTTTTTTCCTGCTTCTTCATTTGCTGTTCCAGCTTTTGGATAGCTGGGAGCTACATGTACTTGTACCCATCCACGTCTCTCTCCGGCTGCGAGCTCACAGAGCCAACGGGTTTTCCCTGTCTGGACGTCTGACTCGCTTCGCTCAGAGCCTGAATGTTACGGTGGTACAAGGACTCCATCTCCCGGCGCATCCCGTCCCAGCTCTCCTCGAGCCTCTGGTCCATGTGAGCCATCTTCTCCGCCTTGAAGCGCTCCAGGTCTCGCAGCAGCTCCTTATGCATATTCTGCTGCTCCTTTTCCTCAGCTAGTTTGGCATGCAAAGCCTGCTGCTGCTGAGCTATTTGCTCCTTCAGCCTGCTGTTTTCCTGTTTGAGGCTTTCAATCTGCGACTGCCTCTCACCGTCGGACTGCAGCTGGATCTGATGCTCGTCAGGATGCCGGCGCTGCATGTGGTCCTTGTGGATACTGATGTTTCGTGCCGTGAGCAGCAGGCCCTGCTGGGATTGGAGCATCTCCTTGCGATGTATCAGCTGGGCCGTCATCGTCTTCACCATCTCCTTCTTCTTCGCGTACCGAGCCAGCAGCTCCTCCCGCTCCCTGCCAGCCACCACCAGCCGCTCCTCCCGCTCCCTGCCGGCCGCCGCCAGCCGCTACTCCCGCTCCTTGCCGGCCGCCGCCATCCGCTACTCCCACTCCCTGCCGGCCGTCGCCAGCCGCTCCTCTGCCGCCGCCAGCAGCTGCTCCTGCTCCCTGCCGGCCGCGGCCTGCAGCTCCTCCCGCTCCCTGGCTGCTGCCGCCGCCAGCAGCTCCTCCCGCTCCCTGCCGGCCGCCGCCAGCAGCTGCTTTAGATAAACACTCATTTTGAGCTTTCTAGTATCACATCAGAGAAAATCTGTAATGTTCTTTATACGGATTGGAAAGTTATTTGCATTTCATGTATTATTGCATTTGGCCTGCCACCCTTTGATAAGATTTGATATGTGGTCCTTTCAGGGAAAAAGTTTGGCCACCCCGGTCTAAATCTTTAATTTCATTGACTATATGAAACAGTATAAATAAAATTTAGAACTTCACGATTCAGTTTCTGGATGTCCCAAATGACTGTAGCACATGAGGATGGAGGCAGGTGTGAACGTTTCACCTTTTCCACCCACATTTTGATGCTGTTGATCCAGGGACTTGAACTGGTGAACAATTTGCTTGTTTGGTAGATTACCGGAGAAAACCCAAAACTGCTGTATGGGCAGAACACGAAAACTCCCCCAAGAAAATATCCTGATGCATGCTCAATAGTCCTCTGGACAGATTATTTTTGTTGAAACAATTCGG
The DNA here is from genome assembly GCA_038048925.1 of Garcialebias charrua. Classification (NCBI taxonomy): domain Eukaryota; kingdom Metazoa; phylum Chordata; class Actinopteri; order Cyprinodontiformes; family Rivulidae; genus Garcialebias; species Garcialebias charrua. The sequence continues at coordinate 43,030 of JBBPBX010002102.1, read as the reverse complement.
CTCTTGGTGTGAGTGTTGGAGGGTGCTCCTTTTAGCTTTCTTGCTTTATTTTTTTAATCTGTTTATTTTTTGCGGGGGGTAACAGAGTACCGGGAGAAAACCCACATGTGCACAGGCAGAACACAAAAAAAAATCCCATAATCTTCTAGATAGGTTCTTCATGTTGAAAAAAATTTTTTTTGGTGGGGGGTGGGGGGGTGGTGTTGCTCCTTTTGGCTTTCAGTTTTTTTGTTTGCATGTTTCTTGACAGGTGCTTTGGAAACTAATAAGCAAAACTGAACTAATGTTTGCCAATAATCTGATCCAAGTGGGCCAAATCTTAATAGTCGGTTTCCCACCCCACAGGTGAACGCCTAAAGCAAGTTTCCATATGGTGTCAGGGCCTGAGTTTTTCTGTTCTTCTGTACTTTACTTTTTTTTATCCTTGATAGAGAGAAATGTTTGTTTGAGAGAGGAGTAAAGGAGGCCATCTTTGTGAAAAGAAACCGTCCAGTAAACAGGAACAGAGGCCTACGTGTTCAACTGTCCCCCTCTTATAATGCTGTTATTTCTAGAATATATTTTTTAATTTATTTATTTACCCTTTTATTTATCCAGTGTTGTGAAATAAAAATATATTTGTCTTCGTGTTTTCATTTATTTCGAAGGGGTTTTTCATACGGTGTTTAAATGATCAGTTTCTTTTGTAGAGTGATAAAGATTTACTAAAGGACACAGGCAGATCTGTTCTGGTGAGGCTTGGGGATGATAATATAGCTGGTGCCTCTTTGTCCTGTCAGTTTTACGACTTTGAAGATATATAGTTGTGAGGAAATCTACTGAAGGCCTCCTTACCCTGCATGTTTGTTCAGTTAGAAAGTAACAAGAACAGCTCTAAATATGTGTGTAGGGTATGATCTTTAATGTAGTAATTTAATGTCCAGTTACACTAATTGGTCATTTAGTGGTCTACTAGAGTGTGCGTGTTTATAAGTACTCAGCAATAAATGTACATTTATTTTAGTCATCGATGTGTCGGTGCCCCTCCCCCTGGGGCCTGGGGAGACCCGAGCAAGCTGAGGGAAGGCAGTGGTATTTCCTGTGTCTTCTGGCAGTAAAGGGGGGACAACAGTCTCTGAAACAAAACCCCCACAGAAGAGTCAGTTTAAAGCAGGCAACCCCCACAGAAGGGTATAAAAGTTTCCATCCTCCAACAGACAAGGCAGAAGCAAGCCCACGGATCAGGTTGTATGTTTTCTTTTTCCCTCTCTCTCTCTCTCTTCTCCCCCCCCTCCTCTCTCTCTCTCTCTCTCTCTCTCTCTCTCACTGTGCACGTCTTTTAAACAAATGTAATGGCTGTTAGAAATAGAACAAATGTATTCTGTGACTTTTTAACTTATGATTAATTAAACTGGTTTGGAACTTTAAGTGAGCGTCTGTCGTGTTTAAGTGTATCTCTCCTTTTTGATCCAAAGTGAAACCAAAATAACGAATTCGGGGCGAATAAGAATCAAAGCCAACAAAAATGGAGGTCCTACCAAGATTGGTTGCACGCGCGGACAGGAAAGGACGAGCGGGAGTCCAGAGCACTGATCAGTGACCGGTCTACACAACAATGAGGTAAGCAGATTGCCTGTTTCAACAAAAATCTGAAATTGGACATTTATAGGCAAATTTTAACTCAGTGGTTGGACTCCAGTGAGATAAGGAAATAAGACAAGTATACGTATACGTGAAGTAAATAATAATACCCAAGTCCCAGGTAAAAACACGCAGTGGTCGCGCCTCCCAAATGCCGACGGGCGTTTGGAACAGAGGGGTCGGGGTTTTAGAATAAATAAATAATTTATTCGCCGCTGACCCTGTAACTCTGAGACCGAGTTAACTGTAAACTTACTAGAGTGGTGACTAGTTTAAAACAGTGACAATTTAGACTTACTTATAATTCGAGATTAAATAAGTAAGGGCAGGACTAGGGTGAGAGTTTTGAAATGGATACGCTGACTTTCGCTGATAAAATAATCCGATAGTTCCAAACCTGGACCAGATAAAAATAGAATAGTCACAGAATACTAAATCCTTTTTTATGTCACGTCAGCTTGCCTGCCTCACCTGCGTGACTTGTCTCTGCTCTCCAAACTGCACATGGCTTTCTCTCTCTGCAGCGCTGTGCTGCTCTGGACCAGTGGCGGAGCTAGACTTTTATTGCTGGGGGGGCCGAGAGGGGGCCAAGGCTATAAGTGGGTCCACTTACTACGGCACAGTGGGAAAAATGGATTTATCCCAATTTTTTTGGGGGATTTGTAGACGCTATGAAATTTTGAAACAACATATTTTTCCCTTAAAATGATACAGGCTCTCAGTTTAAATTTTTGATCTGTGATCTAAATATTTTTAAGTTTAGAAACCAAGTGGTTTTCTAAACAGCTTTAGTGTTTGACTTTGTCCACACTCATAAAATACACAATGAAGTACCCAAAAAATATATATATATATATATAATATATATATATATATATATATATANTGTCTCTTGTCAAGAACTATAAGGCCAACTGCGTGAATGAATTACAAGAAAAAAGTTCCGGTTGTTCCAGTGACAATAAAGATTAAGAGCCTGTGTGGTGTGTGTATGTGTGACTGAGAATGGAAATTTTTTTAAAACATCTGAAATAAGGAAAAAATAAGCAAAATACAGTAAAGTGGAAATCATCTGAAAAAGCTTTAATTGGCTAAAACCAGCTGAACAATAGCTAAAACAAGAGCATGCTCTTGCTAAATTGGGCTGAAAAAGTTGGATTAAAAAATGTAGAATTAGCTGAAAAAGCTGAAACAAGCTATATACAGAAATTATTAAGTTAAATACAACATTTTCGTCTTGCCTCAATAAAAGCACTGTCCTATTTGTTATTTATTTAATTGTTCCCATACATATCTCTAAAAAAAGTGAGTACACTTGAAAAGAAAAGTGTAGGGGTTCCAGGTCCACCAGCCATTCTCTCTCCAATCAGCGGCAACCAGCCACACCTGTTCCTGGTTTGGAGGACTACTCTGCCTGGGATAAGAGACCCTAAGCACAAAAAATGTGTTTTATTCTCACAACAATGGCTAGGTTCCGGTATATTTCCGAGTTGATGACGAGCCGTGAAAGGGATCTATTGGCAAACATTAGTTCAGTTTTGCTTATTAGTTTCCAAAGCACCTGTCAAGAAACATGCAAACAAAAAAACTGAAAGCCAAAAGAAGCAACACCACCCCCCCCACCCCCCACCAAAATAATAATAATAATAATAATTCAACATGAAGAATCTATCTAGAAGATTATGGGATTTTTTTTTGTGTTCTGCCTGTGCACATGTGGGTTTTCTCCCGGTACTCTGTTACCCCCCGCAAAAAATAAACAGATTAAAAAAATAAAGCAAGAAAGCTAAAAGGAGCACCCTCCAACACTCACACCAAGAGCCGAATTGTTTCAACAAAAATAATCTGTCCAGAGGACTATTGAGCATGCATCAGGATATTTTCTTGGGGGAGTTTTCGTGTTCTGCCCATACAGCAGTTTTGGGTTTTCTCCGGTAATCTACCAAACAAGCAAATTGTTCACCAGTTCAAGTCCCTGGATCAACAGCATCAAAATGTGGGTCGAAAAGGTGAAACGTTCACACCTGCCTCCATCCTCATGTGCTACAGTCAATTGGGACATCCAGAAACTGAATCGTGAGGTTCTAAATTTTATTTATACTGTTTCAGATCTGAACATTACGTTCATTTATTAAGGAAAAGTTCAGCTCAGACATATCTTTATTATAATGTCAGCAAACAAATATTTTTTAGGTGTTTATCTTGTTAAATATTAAAGAAATGCACGGTTTCCACTCACTATCGTACGGTATTTTTGAAATTCAGCAGATTTGAACATTACGTTCATTTATTAAGGAAAAGTTCAGCTCAGACACATCTTTATTATTTCAGCAAATAAATATTTTTTTAATCTTGTTGAATTTTAAAGAATAGTCAATGAAATTAAAGATTTAGACCGGGGTGGCCAAACTTTTTCCCTGAAAGGGCCACATATCAAATCTTATCAAAGGGTGGCAGGCCAAATGCAATAATACATGAAATGCAAATAACTTTCCAATCTGTATAAAGAGCATTACAGATTTTCTCTGATGTGATACTAGAAAGCTCAAAATGAGTGTTTATCTAAAGCAGCTGCTGGCGGTGGCCGGCAGGGAGCGGGAGCAGCTGCTGGCGGCGGCAGAGGAGCGGCAGCCGGCAGGGAGCGGGAGGAGCTGCAGGCGGCAGCCGGCAGGGAGCAGGAGCAGCTGCTGGCGGCGGCAGAGGAGCGGCTGGCGGCGGCCGGCAGGGAGAGGAGCGGTTGGCGGCGGCCGGCAGGGAGCGGGAGGAGCGGCTGGCGGCGGCAGGCAGGGGAGCAGCTGCTGGCGGCGGTCGGCAGGGAGCGGGAGTAGCGGAT
>JBBPBX010002102.1:16917-37479 GCA_038048925.1 Garcialebias charrua | reverse complement strand
GTCGCTTATTTATGCTTGTTTTGAAGGAGCTGATCGCTTCTTTCGGTCTAGAGATCTGGCAACCCTGCCTTCCGGTCAACGCTCACAAGACGTATACATTCCCTGGAACTATTCACAAAAGTACGTCTTCCAAATTGGTAATCCACTCTCTGCTTATCGTTTCTCTACACGACGTCACTCTGTATGCTTTATTAAGCGAATCCGATGTGAGCTGTCTACCGTTACAAAGTTTGAAAATGTCCGCTGTTGGACAGCCTATGCTATGCTAACGGAAGGTCCCACTGCAATTTCCAAATTTCCCGTTTGTTTAAGTGTTATAACCTAAAATTATTGAGATAGAATGTCATAATCCTTTTTGATCAATCCTTCCAACCGTGAAGGTTCATTCGGCGCTAATCAATTTGTCTCGAACTGTCCGCAAATATTTTATTTGTTTATTCAAAAAACTGTTACACGTCCTAAGGCCTTCTAGCCTGGTTAAAACCTGACCCTCATTCAGAGCTGAAGTTCTAATTTTCATTTCACCCCCATTCCTTCCGAATTGTGCAACAGCACCACTAATCACGCTGTAGAAAATTATTTAATCCTGTTATAATGGAGAAGTGTAAACTGTTTTAATGTAATGTTTATTCTGTGTTTCAGGAAACCAGCACCGACTGCTGAGGAGGTGGACTACGTTTGTTACCCTATTTAACTGCTGTATCTAAATAAAACTTTGTTCTAACCTCAGCGCCTCAATGTTTGTTTCATATTTAATCTTCAGATAGCTTGTGAAAAGTTTAAGAAGAAAAAAACAATCCATAAATATGTCATACAGGCTAAAAATACAGTAGTTATTATTTTCCTCCCTCTGTTTTTGCACTATGCATATCTTCAGTGCTGAGTCCTTTTAATTAAACTTTTCTTTTCAAGTGTACTCACTTTTTTTAGAGATATGTATGGGAACAATTAAATAAATAACAAATAGGACAGTGCTTTTATTGAGGCAAGACGAAAATGTTGTATTTAACTTAATAATTTCTGTATATAGCTTGTTTCAGCTTTTTCAGCTAATTCTACATTTTTTAATCCAACTTTTTCAGCCCAATTTAGCAAGAGCATGCTCTTGTTTTAGCTATTGTTCAGCTGGTTTTAGCCAATTAAAGCTTTTTCAGATGATTTCCACTTTACTGTATTTTGCTTATTTTTTCCTTATTTCAGATGTTTTAAAAAAATTTCCATTCTCAGTCACACATACACACACCACACAGGCTCTTAAAGCTGGGGTATGTAAGATTGTAATGTAGTCTGTAACTTTTCAAACAATATATTTTTAACATATTTCTTCACTCAGTCACTATCTACAGACAAACTGATGTTAGACAAAGTAATCTCTGAAAAAATCTATTGTCCCCTTGCTTCTCTATCAGCATTTATAAAAACACTGAAAACACAAGAGTGACCAGGACACTGACAGCCAATAAAAACAGAGTTGTTTGTCACGCCCCAACCCACGCCCCCACCTGTCCCAGCCGCAGCTCGTTCTCATTTAAAGGATTGCAAAGCGATGCAGGACTGTTTTTTATGTGACACAAAATGTATTAAATATCCCTTCTTTATCCCAGAGCTGGACTTTTATTTAGTTTTTTTGCCAAAAGCCAAGTGATCGCTTCATCCTTCACTGACAGAAATGAGGAAATGGATTTGTCACGACTCACGAGCGAATTAAAACATGTCCAACGTTGCTTCGTGAACCTCTGATGATTTCTGCTGGATTTTGTGTTGTAGGATGAGTGATTCATGGTTTTATTAAATTTTTTAAACAGTTATATTGTCATATAAACACAGAATATCGCAGCGCAGACAGGACGAGGTGGGGCATTCCAGACATTCCAGAGACCAGCGCTGACAGAAAGAGGAAGTCACGAGCGAATTAAAACATGTCCAACGTTGCTTTGTGAACCTCTGATGATTTCTGCTGGATTTTGTGTTGTAGGATGAGTGATTCGTGGTTTTATTAAAATTTTTAAACAGTTATATTGTCATATAAACACAGAATATCGCAGCTGTTGAATAATGTAATCTTTTTATGTTATATTTTATTAGAATGAGACGTTCTCACATGTGTAATGTATAATATTTGTAATATAATATAGAATATCTCTCTGTGAAGGCTGCAGTCATGATAAACGTCATTGAGTTCAAAATGTGTGCACAAAAAACCACCAGAGACTGTTATCTTGCTGAGAGCAGACCACTTGCAGAGGGGCCATTTGAGACCACACCCAGAAGCCTCGGCCGTCCGAAGAAGACGACTTCACGATAAGAAATTCCAGTGTAACTGATAACGCTATATTTAAACAAGCTAAGACAATTTGTGATTTAGACGCGCTCGTGATGGATGCATGTGAGACGTCTCCCTTTCAGCGCTGTAAGGTAAAATAAATGTGTCTGAATTCAGAATCACTTCTCGGGTTGTCTGTTTGACTCTGTTCTGCTGTCAATATGTGCACAAGATCTTGGTTGAGGCAGGTAAAAGGTGTCTTGAAGGAAAAGTTAGATTTACCTCAACAATTTGGTGGAGGATGCGGGCACATGTTGACTGCAAGACAGAGTCATTTTTAAATGTGGATCCAGCTGAAGCTGTCTCTGCACAATCACACACGCCGGCACAAAGAAAAATAAAAAAAGAAAGAGGAACTTTCCTCACTGTGTGAAAGTGCAGTGTCAGTTTTTTTTGCCTAAGATTAACAGCCTGAATGGTGGAAGTGATTTGGTTGTTTTAAGAAGTTGATGTTTGAACCGGTATAAAGAGAAAGAGTTTGGAAAAAATAGTTTTTGTGAGTCAGCAGCAGGTCAGGGACCTGCAAGTCGGGATTTATGGCCTCCCCCACTCTTTAATGGACGCACGAAGAGATGATGGCTGGGTTTTATTGAGTTTCCCCGTGAAAGTGACTATTCACAAATATAACAAGAAAGCTGGCTAATTGAGAAATAAGATAAAGAGATAAGAAGAAAGCGCCAAGTCCCTCAGAGACCCTAAACATGGTGATGAGAGGACTAAGATTAGAACAACGTTGTCTCTTAAATTAAGAGTTAATTGTCTACACTAGTGGTCGTGTTTATTTGTGATTCTGGTTTCTTGTTTGTTGGTGGCGTGGGCCGGACAACAAGATGATTCAGGTCTGTTTGTTCTGTTGGTTTGACTATCAGAGCATAATTTGAGCGCCCACTGCTGTGTGGACGTAACAAGTTGTGTGAAAAGCTGAAATTCATGTTTATGTTTTATTTGTGATTCAGGTTTGTTTGTTTTGTCGAGATTTTAAACTTAAGAGAGAATTGTGGCACTCCAGATAAGCGAACAGCTGCTTGTGTGTGCGGCTGTTCCTGCATGTGAAAGAACAGCTGTTTTGTGTGAGTGAAGGGCTGCTAGGGTGAGATAATGCTTACGCCTCGAGTGTGTGTTTGTGTTGAAGTGTAAATGCATGTATAACTGAGAGGAGTTTGAGCTGACTTTGTGGTTTTGAAACCTGGCAGGTACAGATCACAAAGCTGGTAAGTATTAGCCTGGTTGTAACCAGACCCTGTCCTTCACTTCGCTTCGTACTAGGGTCTGGACTTTTCCCATTGAAAAACGTTTCTTGCTGGAGGCGTGGCCTCTGCTTAGGAACAAAACCATTGGATATTTTGAACAGGGAAAGCATTCTGCTCCCTCCCCTCAGAGCCACCCCCCGTGCTCTGGTGAACTTGACTGACAACTGCTCCGCCCCCTGCTCCAGGAGTCCTGCAGCTTTTCTCTCGCTGCGCAAACTCAGTGTTTATATGTTATAAAACGTTTTAATACAATAAAATCAAACCATGGATCGCTGGTCCAGCTCACCAAAAGACCAGAAAATCTGCAGGGACTCGGTCAGCAATAAAACCCGAGTTTAATTCTCGTGACAACCTGAGGCATTTCCGTGTTCATTTTACTCAGCAGGAGGGTGGAGGAGAAGGAGGACGAGGGAGCGATTACTTAACTTTTGGGAGAAAAAAACAAAAGAAAACTCCAGATAAGGGATTAAGCAGGGGAAATTAATAAATTTGTGTCACATATAAAACAGTTCTGCATCGCTTTGAATGATGCCGTGCTCTGGTGAACTTGACAGCTGCTCCGCCTCTTGCAGCGTTTCTCTCGCTGCGCAAATTCTGTGTTTATATGTTATAAAACGTTTTAATACAATAAAATCAAACCATGGATCGCTGGTCCAGCTCACCAAAACACCAGAAAATCTGATGGGACTCGGTCAGCAACTAAAACCCGAGTTTAATTCTCGTGACAACCTGAGGCATTTCCGTGTTCATTTTACTCAGCAGGAGGGTGGAGGAGAAGGAGGACGAGGGAGCGATTACTTAACTTTTGGGGGGAAAAAAACAAAAGAAAACTCCAGATAAGGGATTAAGAAGGGGAAATTAATAAATTTGTGTCACATATAAAACAGTTCTGCATCGCTTTGAATGAGAACATGCCTGTTGCGAATTCAAAAGGTTGAAGGAAGCTCTGAAACGAATGTGCAAATTTTATGTAGGTTTATTGTACATATAAGAATAAACCTTACAGCAACAACAGACCTCTCACCGAGCACAAGTCCACACACACACTCTTCGAAGGCGGACCACGGTTTTATACCTCTAGATGACGTCATCGCCTCGTGGGACCAATCCTGGAACCGAACCGCCTTGGAACCGCCCTAGAACTTCCCCTACTCTGTGAGTGATCCGCCTCTCAGCCAACAAGCTATCAGCTCTGTATGTCAATCATCAAATGTTGGGTGTGTTGCATGTGCAGGCGTGTAACTGTTCCCTAGTGAAAACAAAGCCCGAGAGAAAAACGTTCTGCCTAGTGTCACATTTCACATTATAAGGCAGAATTAAGTGAATACAAATAATGGAGCATAGTGGGTGTAATGTAATACTGATAGAAATATATTTCAATTCCCCTTTTGACATGACAAACATCATGTCAACAAAATCCTATATGTTCTATGTGAGAATGCAATTAAAAACTTGATACACATTGGAAATCTCTAACATTCCCTCCCACAGCAATATTACATTTAAGTTACCCACCCAGAATATAAAACCCTCATATAAAATAAGCAATAATATAAATGGTAATAAAAACTAAACAGAAAATATACGGTAACCGTCAGAGCTTATAAGCTGGAAACGCAATAGAAAACTAACAATCTAAAAAATAAATGTAACAAAAAGCAAAGAAATCAACCAAAAACAAAGAATAAAAATAAAATAAACAAAACAACAAATAAATGTAACAAGAAATAAACAAAACAAACGGAAAAAGTAATAAAGAATAAACAAAAACAAACAAAAATAAACAAAAATAAATGTAAAAATGAAACCATAAAACAAATAAAAATAAAAATAAAACAATAAAATGAAGCGGACTGTCCCTCCTATCAAATATCACGCCTCAACAGGGTATATGCAGGAATAATGAAGTTAAATTCAATACCTTTAAAAGGCGTTCAATAAAAAACAACTGGACTTTAACTTGACTTTATAAATCCAATACTTTCTCAAAAACCCTTAAATTACCCAAAATTGAATTATCAACTCTTAACAAACTTCAAAACATTGCATATACTCTGCTCCATTTCAGGTATGTGTTAACCTTAGCAAAGAATGTGAACTATGCTTTAGCCAAGTCAGGCCATCTCATCTTCATCATCATAGACACCTGTGAGGAGAAAAACCCTACACTACTCTGTTGACTAGTCTGATATCTGAGAAAAGCTCAACTGCTCTTATTCAGAGATGTCTGTGATAAGGGCTAAGACCACATTCAGAAAATTAAACACTTAATCTATGATTAATCTAATCAGAACAGAAAACACAAAAATCCTTCCATAACCTGTCAAACTCAAATATCTTATTCACATCCATTTCCTATATATATATATATATATATTATTCTCTGTACCAGAATGTTCTACCACAAACATTTCCTATCAGTAAAATTCACCGCTAGGCTTACTCTTAACAAAGTGCAGCTAAAATGTATCCTCCAAAACATTTCTAATTATCGTTCAGATCTAAGAATCAAAATTGATAAAACTAAATTATATCTATAGAAAAATAGTGAGAACCCTGTACACCTTTCTCAAAAATCTATCAACACACAACTATTGTACGCACATTCACCAAGCACAAACATATAAATATAATCACATTAATCTGTCTGAAACATTCACATTCTGTCTGACTCATCCATCTCAACAACCTTCAATCCTTTCTGGACCTCCTGGATCAAACTCACAGTCATTCTTCACAGGCATAAGAATAACCATATGTATCCTTTCAACATACGGTGTAAACAACAATTGAGAGGTTTCAACAAATAATGAGAAAATCTTGGCATATATTAGTGATTAGTTGGTTAGTTTGTTAGTTAATGTGATTAGTTGTGCTCTGCTGCATGTTCCACCTGTTAACCTGTAAGATAAATAAAAAATGGTGCAGGGAAAATAGATTTTCCCTTCATTGGTTACACTGCAACATTAAGCATTCATTCAACATTAATTAATCTGCTGAAAAGGGGAGGAATGTAAACCCAGTTATGGTAAGGTTCCTCTGCTTGTCCATCACAGCTGTGGAAACATTGTAAAGTGCATTTCCCCTTTTCAAATATAAATTATTCACAATTTTATCTTACACGTTCTGTCACAGGGCTGACAGATCATCAGCAGTCCAGATTTGACCTGTAATGAAAAATAAGAAAAAGTCAGCACTAAATCTATATAAATTACCCCAAACATTCAGATCCAACCTGTTTTTAGGCACTTATTAAAATGATATTCTATAACTTTATCAAATGTATAACTGTTTCCAGCTCTCATCACTGTATGAAGAGTTAAAACGTTGATCTAATTAGGTATTTGAAATGGTGTGTTTAACTATACAGTATATTTGTTATCTCCCATCCCCTTTTTTGAAACAGGAGGTAAACAAAAAACATCCTGTTACAAAGAAAACAATGGAAATGCTCATAACACAAACGTCATCTGTACTGCAGGTGGAAATACTACCAGAAAGAAAAAAAAAAAGAAAAACTCAAAACATCCGAACCCAACCAGTAGCATCAGACGTAATACTTCAACCATAAGACACATCCCCCACTAGACACATGTCACACCACCACGACATCCTATGTCAACTTCTTCTTCAACATAACCTCTACCCCATCTTCTCCACTATCCACACCAAAGTAAGAGAGCTTTAATCCTGCTCCAACACCGTGAGCCTTGCTGCCCTTCCACTCGGTCTCCAGGACAAAGAAAACATTTACCTTCCTTCTCAGCATCATGCCAGCAAACTCTCCACCTATGCCTGTCACAACCACAAGCAGTCATAGTACTGTATACAAGACGGTAAAACTAGAAACCACAAACAATTGAAGCTGTCAGTCCAGTCCCAGAAAGACGTGTTCTCAACACCAAGGCTTGTCCAAAAAGGTGAGGAAAAAGAAAAGAAAAAGACAAACACACATCCAAAAAGGAATGCAACAGGTGCCCATACCGAACATGATGGAGAAAACAGAACCAAACTGTACTGCTCTAACGCGAGTGCATGAAGGAAAAAAAAAAATGTGTATGGTAATCCAACAATCCATGAGAAGTGTGGCTGTGCAGGTCACGTGTCAGTGAGATCTGTACATGTATGTATGAATAATGAGTGTGCGTGAGGTTCTACCATAGCAAAGAATATGATCATGAAAAACTGTAGTTATTGAACCACCACCTGAAGATCACATGGTCAGCTGACACATCAGCCAGGCTGCAAAGTTTGGTAGTGACGTTTCCAGCTTGACTTTCACTTGTCATGAGTTCTCCAGCCCCCATAGGAGATGTCAAGAGTCCAGCAGTGGGTGCAGACCACAGTTCATAGACTTGGTGCAAAACGTAAAACTCCATGTAACAGTTCAGGCACGAGTCATGACAGCTTGGCTTTAGCTGAACATGATGCATATCGGCAGTCCAGTGCATTTTCAGTCCAGTGCAGGTGGTGACAGCTTGCAGCTCAGCCGAACACAACGCAATTCGACAGTTCAGTGCAGTCCAGGTGCCAACAGGAGTTGTTAGCAAAACCTAGCTTCAATGACAGCATACATGTAATCTATCCAAAAATGGTGTTCAACACTAGAGAGTCATGATGCAACCACCCCATGCTATGGTTGAGGAAACCTAGGTGTATGCAAACGAGTAATGTTGGAGGGTGAGGAATAAAACTGTAAATTGAGAACTGCATATCTGTGTATAAGTGAAATCCACCACCAAATAGAAATAATTAACTGCTAACCAAATGTCCTCATGGAACACCTGCAACGTTCACTGATCAGATGTCAAGCTGAAATCCTCAGAAAACACCTAAATAAAGTCACCCCCTGCAGTATGTCAGCTGTGTGAAGACTCCCTTCCAGACTCTGTCGAGCAGGCCAGAAGGCCAAACACGTCCTGCAGAACAAACAAGCGTCAGTCCACTCAAGAGGAAAGAAGAAAAAAAAATACACACATATCTAAAAAACAAATAAAACAAATAATAAACCACTAAAGTCCTCCAAACCACTATTACACAGGCCTTGTTCATATGTCATTAAACATGACCTGCACCCCACCAGGCTGAAGTGATGAGAACTGGAAACTAACAATCAATGGCATGAGATTAACCCTGCATGTACTTCTTTAGACAACATGTTCCTGGAACCTCACCTATAAAAATCAGAAATGTGCCTTTAACACTGAGAGTGAAAAGCACATATCTGCAAAAAATACAGTACTGCATAGGTCAGCGTGTTTAAAAAAAATCACAGCAACAGAAAATAAAAAACAAACCGTGTAATAACCCAACTTCTAACTGGTAATTAACTAACTACTTTACCCTGGAGTTTTCTTCCAAAGCTGCACTGAAGTACACACCAATAAACAGTAACTTTTACAGTCCCAGCCTGAGCTGATTAAGTTGTAAAACTCCCTGTTATCAGCCGGAACCTTTGAGGCGGACCTCCCTAGCAGGTCCAAAACCTGAACCAGGAGAAAACTCAGTGAGATTTATATGGATGAAAAAGGCCTTTGTGCCGTGCAGGTTCACAGGCACGTAGGGGGGGGGGGGGTGAGGGAGGAGGGGAGGAGATGTCTCCTTGCCTCCATGTCAGGCACCAACAGGAGAGTATTATCTTGTTAGAAGCCATAAATCTGAGTTCGAGCCAGCAGCTCCAAGCGGTCCCAGGACCAGAACCTCCAGAGGCCATCTGCGGCGGGGGGGGGTGGAAGGAGGAGGGGAGCCCCATCTGCAGGAACTGCAACAAATCAGTGGGGGAGACCGGCCGTGTGACAGCTCTCTTGCATCTGCGAAACTGCTTCGGCACATCCCCAGACCTGGTTCCTGTCTCCCTGGCTTTTACACTCACAAATGCAATAAATGAGAATAAAAATGAAAATAAAAAATCTTTCCCTGTTGCCTTGTTTGCGTGTATACCGTACCTACCTAGTACAGGTCGCAAGCCACGAAAAAAAAGAGAAAAGAAAACAATAAATAATAAAAAGAAAAGAAAGTTATCTTAAAAGAATGGGTGCGACCTATACAGTGGAAAATACGGTAATCGACTTTAACTGGGAAGGGGAAGAAAAATGTGACTCTGACAGCGAACACAGTCTCGGCTGCGAACTTAAATCACACGCACGACGACTTGTGAACCCGGAGCGGCAACCCACTCATACGGCAAAACCCATGTCTCGGATGAAAGCCCCTGTGACTCAACGGCGACAGATGCCCGGAGTTCACGATGAGGCCTCGAGCACACAGTTTCCCGGAGTCCAAAGAAAACGTGTCTCCCAGCCGACAGGCCGGAGCGCAGAAGTAGGATGTGGGGGAAGGGCAAACTTAAGGCACCGTAAATTATCCCTACGCGTGTGTGGAACTTCTGTGCTCTTCACCTTACTTACATGTACAAAAACCGCCAAAAAAAATGCACATTCAAATGAAATACCAACAGTAGTTCACGTTTTTTTTTTTTTTTACTCTTAGCTGCTAACATTATAAACCACTGGCCCACCTCGAGACAAACAGCCCTCAGTCAACAAATAATTTAGTGTGTCCAAACGCAGACGTTTTGTGTAAGAGGGGTCCTGCTCACCTCTGTGAATCACCGGCTGTTGACTGCGCGCGTGCTTGTCTCTGTCGGCGGTGGGGGGGGGACCCTCCAAATCATCTCTCGTTTCAGACGAAACTGCAAACCCCTCAACGTCGGTGGTCACCAAATTGTTGCGAATTCAAAAGGTTGAAGGAAGCTCTGAAACGAATGTGCAAATTTTATGTAGGTTTATTGTACATATAAGAATAAACCTTACAGCAACAACAGACCTCTCACCGAGCACAAGTCCACACACACACTCTTCGAAGGCGGACCACGGTTTTATACCTCTAGATGACGTCATCGCCTCGTGGGACCAATCCTGGAACCGAACCGCCTTGGAACCGCCCTAGAACTTCCCCTACTCTGTGAGTGATCCGCCTCTCAGCCAACAAGCTATCAGCTCTGTATGTCAATCATCAAATGTTGGGTGTGTTGCATGTGCAGGCGTGTAACTGTTCCCTAGTGAAAACAAAGCCCGAGAGAAAAACGTTCTGCCTAGTGTCACATTTCACATTATAAGGCAGAATTAAGTGAATACAAATAATGGAGCATAGTGGGTGTAATGTAATACTGATAGAAATATATTTCATGCCGCTGCTCGCTGACTGAGCGCTGGCAGAGCCCTTTTATAGGACGCTGCGCGCTGGGACTGGTGGGGGCGTGGGTTAGGGTCCAAAACTCCACCCCTTCTGTTCTCTGATTGGTCCGAACAAAAATCTACCGGAGAAATCCTTGTGGGTGGGTGAAATCCCAGACTGTGAAGTGAAGGGAAATGAGAATTGAGCGGAGCTGTGCAGGAAGGCGAGGGCCAGGCTAGGTAAGTATGGTATATTTAATGTTCATGAGAAGCAATCTGAAATCGGAAACTAGCAGAAATAAGCCCAAAGAAGCATAATCTGAAATATCTGAAACAATCTGAAATTTTAAAACATCTGAAATAAGGAGAAAATAAGCAAAATAAAGTGGGAGAAAATAAGCAAAATAAAGTGGAAATCATCTGAAAAAGCTTTAATTGGCCAAAACCAGCTGAACAATAGCTAAAAACAAGAGCATGGTCTTGCTAAATTAGGCTGAAAAAGATGGATTAAAAATGTAGAATTAGCTGAAAAAGGCTATACAGTATACAGAAATCCATAAGTTAAATACCTTTTAATACCATCACAATATTTTTAATGCCATCACAACACTGAGCTATAACCGTGGCAGCCAACTCTTATACTTTAGTTCAGAGCAACTAATTGTAAAGTAATAGATTACTGAGACTTTCTTCCTAAACTTTGGTAGTAAATGTAGTTTTATAAAATTCTGGATACAGTACATCAATTTGCTGCTTGCCTCAATAAAAGCACTGGCCTACTTGTTATTTAAATCTAACCCAGGAGAAAAAGTTATTTAATTGTTCCCATACATAACATATCTCTAATAAAAATAAAAAAAAGTGAACTTGAAAAGAAAACAGTTTAATTAAAAGGATTCAACACTGAAGACATGCACAATTCAAAAACAGAGGGAGGAAAATAATAACTACTGTATTTTTCAGCCTGTATGACATATTTATGGATTCTTGTTTCCCCCATATTTATAGACCATTTTGACTGAAACTCTTCACCAGCTATCAATGACGCAATCAGCCTGCCATATGATCTCCCCTTCATTCTGCTCTGCTTAGAACTGTCAAAACAGCTGCGTTCCTTCTTCCTGGTTCTCTGCGCGTTCACGAAACACCAAGGCAGCAAAACTACTTTTTAAAATAACGCTGACGTGACCATTGAAGTGCATTTATTAAGAAAATATTAGATTGAGACACACCCTTGCTATAATTTTAAGCTAACTAGAAAAATATAGTTGTGTAGGTTTAAAAATTAATACCTCATCAGATGACGTTTATTACCTTTTAATAATTTTTAATGGCTGTACTTTGTGTTGATTTTATTTACTACCTTTTATTACCTCTTACAACCCTGCAGATACCCTGTGAAATTAGCATAAAACAGCTGAATAAAGCTCAAAAGAGCACAAAGCAGTTGAAGAAACAGCTGAAATTAGCTGAAAGTAGCTGAATTAATGAAAAAGTGTACAAGGAAGGTGAAGGTTTAAACTTTATTAAAAACTTAGTAACTTAATTAAACACTATAAATATGGTGCCTGGATAACACATCAAACAAATTAGCAAACATCTCTTTTAAAATCTGACAATAGCTTCGGTTTCTATAAGTTCAACTAAGATGAAAAAACGTTGACACTTGTAAAATAAAGAAAATTAAAATGTATTCTTGTCAAAGAAACTTTTTAACTACACTTTAAATTGAAACACTCAGTTTAAATTAATCCTATAAACTATCATACATAAGAAATGTTTTTAAATGTTGAGAGCTGTTTGAACTTATGTAAATATCCATCAATATTAAAAAGATGTCACTGGTATAGCTTAGCCACACACACCAAAACAGTTAACCCTTCGGAAAACAAAAACAAAACAAAACAAAAAAATATATATAATAATAATAATAAACAGAACAGTTGATGTTTTGTATTGAGCACTTTTTCTGATTTTAAACAGAACAGTTCCTTTCTCTGCTGGATGCATGGAAATGCTACACTTTCAGTACATATTTGCAGAGTCATCTTGGTTGGTTTGCAATGTTATCGGATGCTTCACACCCGTTCTTGAGCTGCAGCTATATGGCGCCGCAGATAGCAGCTGAAAAATTTTATGAGGCTTTAATACACTACAGCATAGCTCTTTTTATGCATGATTCCCCACAGGTGTAAAATTTGACCTGCAACATTTTATTAATTTATTTAGGCAGCACCATGCAAGATTTAATTTTAGGTACGTTTTGATAAATTAAGAAGGTTATGGCTTTAATTATAAAAGTTGCAGGTCTCAATCCTCACCAAATGTCTCATTTTGATATTAAAAAAGAGACCACTCTGACAAAAAAAAAAAAAAAAAGGAACTAGATGCAGATTCAGGTTAATTTTTATAACCATATGGTTAATGCCCAACATGACGCAGGCGAAGCAGCTGATGGAGCCCCACCTGGCTGCTGTCTGATAACACAGAGAGGGGGGAAGCCACACGGCTGACCTGAACATCTTTTCCTCCATACGCAGAAATCATTCCCTTCATTTGTTTCACTCATTGTTCTTTTCAGCAGTTTTATTCTAAAGTCGAGACAAAATGGTTGATTGAAGTGCAGCTCAGGTTAAAGACCTCAAGCTTTGGATTTTTTTTTTGACTGCTTATTGTTCAATGTAGAGGACCACAATGCTGTCAAAGAAGGAGAAAGGGCTGATTAAAGAGGTCTGGTGTTGTTTTGTTTAAAATATGTAAATAAAAAGTCACAAAAATGACTTTCAGCTTAAAAATAAAAAAATAAATAAAAAATAAATAATGAAATAAATAATGAAATATTGATCCAGGCTCCTGAGGGAGGTCATAAGATACCAAAGTCTAAATTATCTTTAAGAGTTACATAAAATAATATTATATCATTTATTTGAGAGCAACAATTCCAATTGCTAAATAAAATTACCTTAAACATCTTCAGACTTCACACGTCTTACGAGTACATAAGGAGAACAGAGTTAAGAATATTATGAGTTGAAGATGTTGTGCTGAACAAAAATGCATGTACAGTAGATGTTTTTGTGCAGTGATAATGATCTCTATGGTGACTTGGTGCTATGTATATATATATATATATATACAGTAGTCTTAATTGAATTGAAAGGATTTTTGTTTAGGATGTATTGAACAAGCATAGTTATGAAATTGAAGAATTTGAGTATCTGGTGTATAGTAAGCAGCGGTTACATCTAATCATACTGCCTCAATCTTTACAAAGTCCCAGGACATGGATAATGGAGACCACAGAGTGATCCTCACTGACAGGCGGTGAGTCAAAACAAATATTCTAAGAAAAAGAAAACTTGAAGACATTGTTTATAATAGAAGATTTTAGGGAAGTTGGCGTTGATCTTGATTTTAGTGTTAAAATGAATGTTTTCACTCTTTATGTAATTGAGAGGTTTTCTTTAAAAATCTGTTGTGCAAACCTGATGTGGGATGACTCTGTTGAAGGTAAATGCTGAGGCCCCAAAATAGAACTTGTTAATTGATGATTATTTTTAAGCCTGGCTTTTAATATTTACATTATATTTCTATTTTTTCCTTCTCAACAGCGTGTGAGAAGACTGAGTTTGTGGAAAAGGGGGGGTGAGTCTGGCTGATCCCACAACCTTTGAACAGAACACATAATTTGTACAGATAAACCTCCACTAAGCTAGAACTCTGCCAAAAATACATACAGCATCTGTGTTTTTTATCACTGTGACTGTGGTTATCGGTTTGATTGAATTGGATTTGATGTGTAAAGTTGACACTAAAACTGGCACTGTGACTTTCTAAGAACACCACTAATGCTATAACAAGCGGCACTGAACTCTCACTCAAGGTGCTGAACACCAGCCCAACTGAAACAACCGCAAAGAACTGTCACTGAATGAAGGCTACAAACAAAAATTGTCAAAGACCTGTCAGAGAACTATCAAGGAACTGTCTGCCAAGTAAAGCCAGCAACAAACTACCAAACTTGAACTTTCATAAAGTCCAGATTTGGGGGGCCTGGACGGGAACAAAGCTGCATCCAGTGGAGGCTGGAGCTGACACAGGCTGAACAAGGTCTCACAAAAAGAGCGAGACAACGTGGTACACCTGTCTGAAGTCACCATCTACAGCAGTCCAGTGGAGGTGTTGACCTAACATCTGATCTGATTGGTTCATCCGTTGACAGTGTCGTGATCAAAAATACAGTCTGCTTTGATTAAAAAAATTGCTAAATGAAACACATAGGCACACTTTAGGATGTGCATGTTACATTTCATGACGTGCATGTCACATGATTCTTAGTGTAACACTGATACAAGGGGGTCAGCTTGTTTACTTGTTCCTGTTCCAGAAGACTCTGAGATTAACAGGTTAGATTTGTGTTCACGCAGACATTTGTACAATGTTTTATGGAGTAAAAAAAAAAAGGCATTTTCCTTGAAGTGAGTGCATTTTCGTGGGTCTGGTTTGCTACAAGGGATGAAATTTATGGTTATTTTTTAGAAGGAAATTGTATAAGAGCTTGTTTCATATTTAGCTTTATGCTTTAAAAACTAGATTGAACATTTGCAGCAGGCCTGTTACAACTACATAATTTTTATTTTATTTTATTTTATATTTCTGAAACTAATACTCAGACTGTGTGTTAGTAAATTATAGCAACACTATCTTTTCAACTTAGATGAAACAGAAAAAAACTGTTTCAAAAGGGGGGAGATCTAAAACTATTCTTAAACATAACTCGTTAAAAATGGAGATTGAGAACTATTCTAAAACTATTCTTAAATATAACTCATTAAAAATGGAGGTTGAGAACTATTCTAAATAAAGAAAGAAAAAGCTCATAAAAATATACAATGGTTCGATCATTAGTTATAAAAAATAAAATAACTTCTTAGGTTTTTATATTCAAAACAAACAACAACAAAAAAAGGGCCAATCATAAAACTGAGTTTCACAGATCATTTAAGATAACCGCATTGACATTTATACAAAGGCCTTAAGCAACCTAGAACAAAAAAGAACACACTGTACTATTTCAGAAAAAAAGTTGGAGAAATCAGAAGCCTACAAACGATATTGCTCATGTACATAGATGCTTATCGAAGACAAGTAAAATTGGTGCTCTTAATAACTATTGTATTTTTCTTTCATTCTTTGGAATGTATACAGGAAAGAAGGTTCCAGAGGCTTCGCAGGTCTAAAGGGGGACGCCCCTGACCCAGCAAAGCCAAAACACAGACCCTCGATGTGGATCTGGTCAAGGGTCAATGAAAAATGTGGTGTATCTGCGTTCTTAAAAGCATTTGATTTGATTTGATCTGACCTGACTAGACTTGACTGGACTGAAATAAATTAATTGAGCTTTCATGTATAGAGTATTTTACCACATTTTACTACTGGTGTGCAGGTTCAATAGTCTTGAACTTTTTGTTTTGTTTTACCTCAACAGATCTCTGGAGGAGAGTTGAATAAACTAACTGATTTTGACTTCCTTTTATTTATTTTTTTCTTCTTCTAGCTCCATTTGGCATCAGACTCAATGTTTAATGCTATACTGTATTGTGTTGTTTTGAGGACAGGGTGATCAATGAAAATTTATGTTCTGCACATGCGTTTATTAATTTTTTTTCCACAGACAATTTTAGTTAAGCTGATAATTTTATTTGGCTTACCTCCTCCTGACATCACTCATGCTAAATACTCACCACTAAACCTTTTAACCTCAACTCTTCTGATTACTTGGTTTCACTGCATGTTGTAATTACATATTGTTATGTTTTCTTGTGAAAAATAACTTTGCTCCTTCTAGGAAGATCTGGAGTAGGGACTGTGACGATGAAAGGAAAAGTTGAATGCAAATGTTTCAGGGGCAGACATGGAACTGAAATCCAACATGTCCTTCTGAGGTTCAGGTTTGAAAAAAGAGGAGGAAAGTATGAATGGAATGTGATTTATGTTGTTCTACTATAAAACCATTACAGTGTAGAAGTAATAATGAAATATTTTATATTAACAAACCCTTTAGTGGTAGAGAGAAAATATAGAAGTCACCTGCCTCAGAGGTCAGAAATTAGATAGAGAACTTTTGGATGAAGTTTACACAGGCATCATTAAGAAGAAAAGCTTATTAAAACATTACAAGCACCAAACAGGAAGTATCAACACAGGGAACATCATATGACCTTTGGAGAACCACATGGTGAACCAACTAGAATAGAATTAGACAGACCCCTAGACAATGAAGCAGAAGATGTTTGCAGATTTTGTATTACAGATGTTGAGTAAAGGAAAGCAGTTTCCGGGTCTAGCAACTGCTCTGACCCTGGGAGAAGAAACGGAGGAATACAGGTACAAATCATATTTTGAAGAATTGAGAACTTTGTTGTCAGGCTTTGATTCACAGGTGACAAAACAGACGGAGAGAGAAGGAGCAGGGAGGTCGCACACCGCGGAGCAGGTCCTGTTGGAGGTGACCGAACCAAACCAAGTGGGCTGAATCGAGGAGAACCGGAACTCATCAGGCGGTTAAAACCCTTTGGACATCAGATGTTCTCAACCAGCGATTCGTCAAGCCACACGTGACTCGAGCTCTCCCTGGTGGCATAACCTGAAAACTGCTGACACTGGATCTATAAACTGTCTCCTAACTTGTGTTTTACACAATTTTTAGTTTTTAAATGCTTTAAATTGACTCATCCACATTATAATTACATGTGCTATTTTGTTTCCACTGCTCTAAAATTGCTGTTAAGTATTAGTTTGGATATTTTATCATACTGCTAACAATAGGAAATATGGATAAATGCCTGTAGCCACATCTTAAAATGTTACTGAAATTTTCTCTCTCCTCTCTCTTTCAGTTGGTGACAACGCGACGGACCGATGCCTCTGAGATGGACCTGAATCGTCCAACCAATTCGTAGTCATTGTTAAAATGCATGCCAACGAGTTGTGGCCTTTTTAAGATGCAGGCATCCACTGTGCGCTTTGTGACCAACTGACAGAGAACTACATTTTTAGACAATTGTATTGTGTTTCGCTAAGTTGTGCTATATTTACCTTATAAATGCCTCATTTGATTGCTATTACTATATCACTTAGACAGCTATTTTAATAAACTTATGACACAGGAAAAGGATGATTGTAAGAATGCCCAGGATACCATATTTGGTCGCCGTCACAGGGGGGGTGAGGCGTTGTGCTGCTTTTTTGTCCCCTGAACATAATAACGTTACCCTGGGGTTTTTTTCAAGTACAAATGTTGGGCATTCAGCAGGGACAGATGTTTGTAGCCAAAGAGTTGGTCCCTTTTTGAAGGGACCAAAAGGGGGAAATGTTGAATAATGTAATCTTTTTATGTTATATTTTATTAGAATGAGACGTTCTCACATGTGTAATGTATAATATTTGTAATATAATATAGAATATCTCTCTGTGAAGGCTGCAGTCATGATAAACGTCATTGAGTTCAAAATGTGTGCACAAAAACCACCAGAGACTGTTATCTTGCTGAGAGCAGACCACTTGCAGAGGGGCCATTTGAGACCACACCCAGAAGCCTTGGCCGTCTGAAGAAGACGACTTCACGATAAGAAATTCCAATGTAACTGATAACGCTATATTTAAACAAGCAAGGACAATTTGTGATTTAGACGCGCTCGTGATGGATGCATGTGAGACGTCTCCCTTTCAGTGCTGTAAGGTAAAATACATGTGTCTGAATTCAGAATCACTTCTCGGGTTGTCTGTTTGACTCTGTTCTGCTTTCAATATGTGCACAAGATCTTGGTTGAGGCAGGTAAAAGGTGTCTTGAAGGAAAAGATAGATTTACCTCAACAGTGTTAAACTCAATTTATTTTGATAATCTGTTCATATTAATGTTTCCCCAGAGGTTTTCATTTATTTGATAATATGGAATGGTTTTATTTTAATAAAATGTTTCTTTCAACATTCACCAATTTTGTTTTTACTAAAGTATGAGCTGTGAGTTGTAGATGCACGAATGAAAATAAAACAGATACACAAATATTCTCACAAAGAATAACACAAATATTCTCACAAAGAATAACTCAACACTAACAGATAATATAGTGTACTACCGTAACTTTATTTACACATAACTACAGAAACACTTGGTTCATTGTTATCCTTTTTTCTTTTTTCAAACAACATGTTCATTTGAACACTCAGAAAAAAATATTAAATTCATTGATTCATTTTCATCTCAATGCTCTGGCCAGTTGTAGTATTTCTGCATATTTTAATGTCTTGATGCACAAACGTAGCTTTCTGCAGCAGTCCTGATGTTCTACAGATCCTGAAGACGTCTCCATCTGTTGTTTAACAATATCAAGGTTTGTTCTCCACCTCGGTCCACTCTTCAGGTGAAGACATTTCTGTGAATCCTCGCTCCACAACGCTCATGGATGTCCAGGTGTTGTAGGTCTGGACGCAGGGGACATCTGGGTCCATTATGGGCTGAATGCTGCATCCACTTTGTCACTTCCCTCATCAGAACCACAGAAAATCAACAGATTTACATCAAAGAATATTGTTGAGTAGTATTCTTTTCGTTGATGCAATCTTACCTGCTGTGATGTGAAAGTCTGGGTTGTACTAGTGGTTCAACATGAAGAGCCTCAGGTGATGGACTGGAGACCTGGAAACCTGAAAACACAAACAAAATAAAATAAAAGAATAATATATTTAACAGATATTTTAAAAGGGACTAATTTTTTAAACTATTAATTAATGTTGAATAATTATTAGGAACATTAACTAATATATTACCATTTCAGTGCTGTGGAGGCTGGAGACGATGTACATGTTGTAGAATTACTTCTGCCTCGTCCACATGCATGTAACTCCACACAGCAGCTGAGCTCACCTCATGAAGTGAAAAGTCTCCAAAAACCAGCAGGAGCTGAAAAAAATTATAACCTGCTGTTTACTGGAAATAACTTTGGCTTCTCTGCAGACAATCCGCTAAAATATTAACTTTTAAATGGCTAAATTGGACGGATCGAGTTTGTAGCTCCTCCATTGTTTTCAAGCTGCGCAGTAGGGAAATTCCTTTACATGACGTCATCATCCTGCGACGGCGAAATCCCTATTTATCGTGTTAAAAAAATGGCGCTAATTTTAAACTGTTTTGGGAGAGAATTTTCATTCATTTAACATTATTTTAGCAAAAACGGTCAGGGGTCAATCTTAATATTTATATATGTTGTGCCATTTTTTGAAAAGTCAAAAGATGATGTCAGTGGAGCTTTAAATACTATGACTGAGCAATAATTACAAATAATATATTTTGTTACCACTAATTTTTTTAAGTATGAAAGGCAGTCAAAGGCTAAATAAATAATGTAGTAATGTGAGAAATATCAGCCATCTTTACTGTGGGACAAGCTAATTCAGCTAAGCTTAGCTGACGTAGCTTGTACTACAATAAACATTGCTGATATTTACTGTAGCACAAGCTACATTAAGTAAGCTGCTGTAGCATGTACTACAGTAAATATCAACAATCTTTAATGTAGCAAAGATTAGCTTAGCTAATGTAATTTGTAGCACACTATGAGTCAGAGTCTGAGATTCTTTATTGTCATTCGCACCACATGTGGTACATGTGATGAAACGAGATTATGTACAAAGGGTCCCAGTTACATCCAACAATAAAAAGTAAAAGAAAAACAGTAATAACATCTAAGATATGAACTAAGAAAGACATCAACTATGAGGGACATCTACATGTTTATTAGTGTAATTACTTAA